>RJWJ010048548.1:0-10555 GCA_004363605.1 Indri indri | reverse complement strand
CAGTAATCTAACTGGAGAAAAAGAATAACTAGTGGGAAGATATTTAAGAATCCTGCCAACCAAGCACAAAAGACAAGCAATATGCAGACTCTCTTGTTCATGATGGTTGTGTAGTGCAGGGGTTTGCAGATGGCTACATAACGATCGTAGGACATAGCAGTTAGAAGGTAAAATTCGGTTATACCCATGAAGATGAAGAAAAACAACTGAGCTGTACAATTATTGTAGGAAATAGTTTTGTCTCTGGTGATAATTGTGCCCAGAAATCTAGGAATACAGACAGTTGTAAAGGTTAGTTCTAATACAGAGAAGTTCCTGAGGAAGAAATACATAGGAGTCTGTAGACTGGCGTTCACCAAGGTGAGAGTGATGATGGTCAAGTTTCCAGTGATGCTTAATATATACATGATAATTAAAAAGAGAAAAATCACAATCTGAAGCTCCCGGTCATCTGACAGCCCTAGAAGAATGAATTCTGTGGGTACTGTGTGGTTTTTCATTACTGATCTTTATTTTTTCCCTTTTAGAACAGAAAATGTATGTTTCCCCCTATAGAATTATAAACAAAAGATAAAACACTATTGAGGATAGAATATAAAATTTTAAAAGTATCTATAATTATGAATAATCTATGAAATATTTTAAAAAACTCATGTGCTTTCCATCAGCACCTCTCTCCAATTCCCATTCTACCTTTCATTCAGTAAAAAATATTATCTGACATTAAAAATCAATCTGTCTTCATTAAAAATACACTATTACAGGCCATGGATAAAAAATTCTAGTGTTAGCATTTAAGCAGAAACTAGTTTTTCTACTGTTTCTTCAAGATTGAGCTTCTATTTGTTTTTAAAAATATTTAAAAACATATGAAAGTATTCTAATTGATTTTTCCCCTTTCCTCAATGTTATAAAAAAGAACCTGTAATGTAGCATAATCTAAATACAGAATTTGAAAATTTACAGAGCTTATTTAGTCCTACCTTAAAACGTGATATTTTGAGAAACTGGGTCTCACAAAGTTTAGGAAACTTTCACGAGGTTAAACAACCAATCACTGTAGTAATCATCTCTTTTGAAAATACATGTTTATCCATGGCTATGTTTTGTTGGCATTCTCTCCTGAGGGGTTCCGTTGATGTTATTATCCTCCATGCCTCATTTTTCCCCCTCTTCTAGCAAAAAAGCCAGGAAGAAAGGTAAACTTCTGTTGCTAAAACAAATCATTGTGTAGAAACGTTTGAACTCATGCAAAGTGAAATTCAGCTTTTGTGTTTGCGATATTGCTATGGCAAATGAACAAGTAAGCTGTTAAAATAACATTTACTGGGAATAACATTTTCTTAGTAATAAACAATTATTTAATTTTTAAAATTATAAGAGTTGTAAGTCCACAATCATGTGCAAATAATATTTTAAAACATATAAAGTAGAATAATATGTATTATATTTAAGAGTAACAAATGTACTTACTTCCTGGTTCTTCTTGATAATTTAGTCTGAAATTCTACGTTCTAGCTTTCTTAAATAGTCATATAATTTCAGAGCTGGCAAATTGATTTGTCAATTTTTTTGGTTCTCTTTGTACTCTCAAAACAGGTGTGGTGATTTAACTTTTTCATGGCTTTCAGAAATTATAGCTCTTCTTGTTTCTATAACATTGGACCCACAATATCCTTAATTCCTGATTTTATAAAATTGTTGAAACATTTTATTATATTACAATTAATTCTTGGTTTCCCTCTCTCATACAAGATCCATTTATAAACACAGTTATATCCAGATTAACTAGGAAAGTACTTTTCCATTTTCTTCTTTCCATGTAATAAACACTTGTTAAAACATTTACCTTTGCGTTTATGCAAACATTTTAAATAAATATTTTGTAACCCTATGATTACATATCTTTAAAATCTAAGTAGCATTTCTCTTAGCCTTCAGAGAATGTTACGCTTCCCTGCAAATGCTAACTTGAACAATAGAAAATAAGGAATGTCCCTCTCTATGCATGTTATATAAATGGAATTGGACTTATTTTATTTGTGTCTTTCTTGTTGGCTCATGGGAATTTATTAAGTAAACAGAGAGTGCCAAGGTGAGGCATCATTAAAAGATACAGATAAATCATTGATACTGGTCTTTTTATAAATATTGATAAGAAAGTATAAAAATGTAATTATTTATGTAAATGAGGCATATAGACAACAGTCGATATTGGATGTATGAAACTTTGATTTAGAATTTGATTCTTCCATATTGTACAAATCCGTATTTTTCTCTTAGAAATTCTGGACCTATCTTCAGGAAAATTGGCATGCTCATATCCTTTAAATTTTGGCAACTAAGAAAAGAGTAAAGAGATAGTAGAAAACACTGCTTTGGATTTCTAGTATGACTTAATAGTCTTCTGAAATGGACAATATTAAAAAGCTATGAATAATTTTATACCTGAATTGCTTCTTTGAATTTAGGGAAACACTTCCCATGCCACATGACTAATGTCATAGCAATATTTGATAAAAATTGCATTTATTGCCTTTTGACTACTTCCCATCACCATATCATTCACTTTTGTTAAATCTCTGTTTATAGTTGTTTATATGACATCTTCTCATTGAGAAAATATTTATGAACCAAAAAAATAAATATTTGAAAATCTGGGATTAAATAATTTTAACATATTCATTTCTAAATATTCTGCATTGAAAGATGCAAGTTTCATGAGTAGAAAAATATATACTCATATACTATACATACACATATATGTAGCACAAGTTTGATATTGAATAATTTCTCCTTATTTTCTTCAAAGGTATAAATATGGACATAGAGCAAGTAGCATTTAATCCCAGAAGAACTGATCATTAATAGAATTGAAAGTTGAGAATATTTGAAAAAGGAAAAGAAAGAAGCAGGAAATAATGAACAAACCACTAATTAACACGTAATACAGATGCATTGAGATGTGTTGAGTTTATAATTGATGCACTTTGAGATAGGCATTGAAATTATACATTCAGCATATTTATGTATAAATGGTGATAAGTATTGGGTACTGAAGAAAATTGTATTCCTTTGCTTTTGTTTTTTTTCCAAATAGTGATCATTTTCATATTTTCTTTCATAAACTCTTTAACAGTAAAACATACAGCAATTATTTTTTGAGATTTGTTGACCACAAGGCATTGACTAAACATTTAACTTATTTCATTTTTCCAAACAGACAACATAAATCTATGAGGCAACTTATATTCATATAAAGAGCCAGATAAAGAAAAAAATGAGTTGTCTTGTCTCCATCATCATAGGTGTATTTGTGAGCAATGCAGTCTTTTTTTCTTTAATTTTTTTTTTATTTCAGCATATTACAAGGGTACAAATGTTTAGGTTACATATACTGCCTTTGCCCCGCCCAAATCAGAGCTACAAGCATGTCCATCCCCCAGTCTGCACCATACCCATGAGGTGTGAATATACCCATCCCTTTCTTCTCCCCGCCAACCTGCCCAAAACCTGATGAATGTTGCTACCATATGTGCACATAAGTGTTGATCACTTAATACCATTTTGATGGTGAGTACATGTGGTGCTTGTTTTTCCATTCTTGTGATACTTCACTTAGTAGAATGGGCTCTGGCTCCATCCAGGAAAATACAAGAGGTAAGTAACCATTTTTATGGCTGAGTAGTACTCCGTGGTATACATACACCACATTTTATTAATCCACTCACGTATTGATGGGCACTTAGGTTGTATGCACATCTTCGCAATTGTGGATTGTGCTGCTGTAAACATTGGAATGTAGAAGTGGTCCATTGACCAAAATGTAGTTATGTGGCACATGACTGTACTGCTAGACAGTATGTAATTAGTTTTGCAATAAAGGACTAAAAAAATATTATGGGGCAGATAGGATGGTGTCCATGGAATTTTGGAGATAAGAGAGCTTTTCAGGAGAAAGTAATAATTATGCAGAGGCTAAAAATATGCATAAGGAAAAATGACTGAGATACAAATATATGCAAATAAGACAGGTGTTAGATAACCACATATATTTAGAGAGTTAGTAAATCTAATGGATAGAAAAGGGCTTTGAGATATTCAGCTAGGTTCAGTGAAAGTTTTACCACACACTGTCTGGGACACTGCACAGATTATGCAAACTTCTTATGCCTCAATTTCTCCTCATGTAAAGTAGGAGAAACAGAACCCATAGATCATTGTTCTTTAAATATATGCTATTAGTACTCTTTACCACTTGGTAAAGGATAACACTTAAATATTTGAACAATTGAGAATGTGGTACAACTTACATTTGAAGTGCTGATGAAGATAGAAGAGGTTGAAGGGTCAAAACACAGGAGGACCTGTTCACCAGAAGAGTATTTTGGCTTTAAATCTACTATATCAGTAATTTTCAAAGGTTTCATTTGTAACAATCACCTAAATAGTTTAATAAGTGAAATTTGAAGTTATCATGCTTAGTGCTTCTGGGTCAATATGTCCGGGATACAGTTAATATATCCTGTGTTTAATATGCAGCCCAGGTTGTTTAAGTTTGTAGTCTTGGTATTTCCAATCAGAGGGAGAAATCATTGCAAGTGTAAAAAACTTAATGTTTACCTCTTTTTTTAGGGATATTACTCTTGAAAGTGATATTCAATAGGCGCTGTTTTAGCGTCAGGGGGACAGGTAAGGGGGGCATTGCCATAAACTATTTATACATTTTAAATCTTAGCATACATATGTGGCAGTGGCTCTTTGATACAGGTTAAGAGTCAGAGATATTTAAAAGAAAGAGATTTTATTAAACTTTTAGATTGTGAGGAAAATTGAAAGGGAGAAATTGAGTCTAATTCTCCACTTCTACTCTCAACACATACATACTAAACAATTTTAAGGAAATATTGTATGGTTGTATCAGAAAAGTTTTCAGGCATGTAGAAATTACCAAAAGGAATAGTTATCCAAAGAATCATGTTTCCCAAACGGATAAGGTGTCAAGATGAATCAAGATGAAAGAAGAAACAGATATTTTGAGGTCCTTTATTATTGCTGTAATTATTACCTGTTGCCTTTCCGGATTGATAGGTGTTGGAAGTATGCCTCAAGTTTTTTATTATTTATTTATTTATTTATTTATTTAAATAATCCCTGAAGTCATCCACTTATCCCACAGGAAAATGTTGTAATGTCATATTTTACCTTTAACCTCCCATATTCCCTCTTCCTTATAGTACCTCCTCCCTTTTCTTAGCAAAGTTTCCTGGGTTTTGGTTTAATGTTAAAAAAAACACCCGTATGGATACAAAACTTCAGAATGTTTGCTTCATTGTATATTCTATTTCATATTTTATTTTATATGAGCTTTGGGAATCATGCTAGAGGTTTTTGTCCAATAATGAAATAAAGTTTATTAATTTTAAATATTTTATTAACTACTGTAAGGTAAAATAATAATCAGAGCTTCCTGCCGCTCAATCACCAAATATTTGAAGTTTCTTGCCACAAGACAGAATCTTCACTGTTTTGAGTGTGAACCTTGAATGCTGATGTTCTAATATCTCAGGCCCTGGAATTTCATATCCACTCACTTTCCTAGTAACTGTCAAGAAATATTCCCTAGTTAAATTTATTAGGGGATTTATATTCTCATGTCCTCCGCACATTCCTACGGTATATTTTCAACTGGACTTCCCTGGAGTACATCCCAAGTGGGAGAACAGAATTGCATGAGATCTCAGATCAATCATTACTTTGGCCTTAGTCAAATTTTACTCCGTAGCCAAGCAATTCTGACAATTACATTTTACTTTCGAATTGAGACAATCCTTTCATGTCCTCTAGAGGAACAATTTGCCCCAAAATTTTAATTTTATTTTGTTATGATAAAAGGTAAAATTTTATTATGTTATGATAAAAGAGTGTGGGGAGATATAAGGCGAGAGAGAAAGAAAAAGACGGAGAGAGAGACAGGAAGAGAGAGATTTGATTCCAACTAGGTGAAATTTAACTTTTTTCAAAAAGTCTGAAACAGCCTAATTTTTATATCTGCATTAATTCTTCATTCTTTATACACCTCTTCTCCACTTTCTGAAGCCCTAGATTATATCTTTATATGTAAAATTATGCCATTGTTTGATTTTCGGTATGAAAATATCCTTTCATATGTTCATTTTGTCTCTGAGGAAACTCAGGCCCCATTATCTCAGATAACTTTCCTCAGAAGTGTAATTGGTTAATGATGCAAGAATTTGACATCCAAGACCATCAACATATCTGAATTTTCATCACCATTTTCCAATCACATTTTTCAAGCCTGAAAAACGACTTTTTCTAGAATACATAAAAAAGTCAAAATGTAATAATAATAATAATAATAAAACCCAATAAGAATGGGCAGATATTTAAGCAGTAAATTAACCAAAGAAAATATGCAAATATGGAAAATAAGCATTAAAAAGGCAATCAACATTTTCAGCAATTATAGAAATGAAATTAAAATCACCATTGAGATACAAGGATACACCATTTGGAATGGTTAAAAATAAAAAAAATATATTTACCATTACAAGTGTTGGCAAGGCTGTGGAGGAACTGGAACTCTTATATGCTGCTGATGGGAATGTAAGATTATACAACTATTTTAGAAAGCAGTTTGCATGTTATTAAAAAGTTAAACATATACCTACCATATAGACCAATCATTACATTCCCACGTATTTATACAAGAGAAATGAAAGCATTTGACCACACAAAGATTTTGTAGTCAAATATTCATAACAGCTTTAGTTATAATAACCAATAACCAGACACAGTCCTAATGCCCATTAACAGGTAAATTGATAAATAAGTTGTGGTTAAACAATGAAATTGAATATTAGTCAATAATAAGAAATAAACTGTCTAGACAGGCAATGGCATGGGTTAATCTCAAAATAATTAGGCTGAGTGAAAGAAGCCTGGTTAAAAAAATGTTGTATTATTTCATTCATACAATATTCTAGAAATGCAAACTAATTGATTTATAGTAACATAAAGCAGATAAGTGATTTCTGAAGGATTGTGACAGAGGCGTGGTAAGCAGGGATACAATGTTACATTAAGGGACTTTTGGTAGTGAAGTTCATTATCTTAATTGTGGCGATGGTTTAAGTTTTATATAATTCTTAGAAAATATGAAATATGTCAAATATGACACGTCAAAGCTTATAACATTGTACATTTTAAATATATGAAATTTATTACATATAATACCTCAATAAAGTTTTTAAAAAGTATATTAACCCAACATAAATCATCATAATGAATACTGCATGCAATAATTATGTTTTTGTATATAAAATCCAACTGTTTCTTTTAAAATTCTTATGAAAAAATCCTGTATTGTTTCTTATAAACATAATGTCCCTAAAATAATTAGCTGATATAAGGTTTATTTGTTAAAGCCTTTCTCTCAATTTCAGTTCCTTTTCTATCTAGCAAATTTATGTTAAATGATTCTGATCCCAAGAATTAAGGAACAGATTCTTCTCCTTTGGAGGCACTAGTGTGGGTCTGTTCAATAATTCAGCAATCTTCTAGCCAGAAAGATACGTTTTGGTGTGCGAGTATTTTATCTATTAACTTGGCTTCAAGAAGGTGAAGAATCATATCTTTTCTCCATCCTACTTCCTTTTGTTTGTGGTTTTAAAGTCAATACTTCCATCTTTTTGTAAGCACTGCATATATGTATCTGGTCCCAGATGTTGGTGACTTTCTTATAATCTGAGATTCTATGCTTTATAATTAGGACCTTTAAAGCAATTCATGGGCAACATGAAATTCTCATTTAACATTCAAATTTTCAAGCTATTTTTATTATTAGAAGTGTGACTACTACTATTATCATGGAATGTTTCTGAGAAACTTAGACTATTAAAAATGTTTTTTCAAATGATCTCCTAGAATTCTATTTTTCATTTTTTTCTATAAGCCTCATCTTTAGGTATTTCAACCTCCCCCTGCCAAGAAAATAAACAAGATTACTATTTAGATCATTGAAACAGTAACCCTGAATTGAACCATTTTATTCATTTATAAGGGTCATCACACTATTAAAATTAGTTTAACTATGGAGAAAGTTAAATAAATCTGCCTAGAGTTCATGACGATGTAGGGCAAAGATAAAACATTTGCCTAGAGTGTCAAGTCCACTTGGTCTTAACAATGCCCTCCTGGACTAAACAGTATCTTCAATTTTTTAATAGCTAAAATTTAAATTCCTTATGGTTAACTGACTTAGCCATTTTAATGCTGCTAAAGTAAGCAGAAGAAGGTTTGTGAAGGAAAACACAATCTGAAACTTTAAACTCATAAGATCCACTGTTATATGTTTAAGATCTAAATATAACTCTTCTATTATGACACTTCTATTGCATGGACCTCACTCTCTGTAATCAATGAAACTATAAATATTTAATTTCCAGGAGCATGTTTGCCATGCCCACTTCTATAAGTGTCACAAGTTCTTAGAGCTCTATTTGTTGAAGGAATGAATAAATGAATGAGCAAGTGGACAAAATTCTCTTTCTGGGCTCTGGGATTCGTTGAGTTAAAAGAATTTATCCTAGAGGACCTTGTAGTAGAGGTCTTGTTACTCCTGGAACATAAATCCAGATCTTAACATCTAGATCTGTTTTAGCATCGTGGGAAAATTAAAGTACTTTAATAGTAATGTATTTTTGCTTATTGCTTCTTTTCCTAATTCTTCCCTTCATCAGAAACCCGTCTACTTTGCCCTGAAGAAGCATGCTTTCTAACCAGGTACCAAAGGTCTCAAATAACATGAATGGATTTCATGTATTTAAGCATCTGTAATGGTCAGAAACTTCAAATAGCCCTATATACAGGGATTAAATTGAATAAGAAGGTGAAAAATGTATCTCATCTCTACTAGCCTGTTCCCAACATTGATGTCACTCTTCGCGAAGAGCCAGTAATCAAAGCAACGATTTGCAGTTTGAGAGCATGACTTTGATTATTTTAAAAGAATCTACATTGAATCGTATGTTGCAAACTTAACATTACACATGACCTTAGTTGTTCCCTGAATGCAGAGCCTAAACTGGGAGTCCTTTTCCCAATGTCCCCTTCTCAGTGAGGTTCTAATTTAAAGTTTGTCAATGAGAGGAGTTGGTGCAAAATGTGGAAGTCGGAAGAGATGCATAGGCTATTATTCTCCAGAGGTGTTTGTAGTCAGTTTGGAGAGCAAAGGTGAGATCCATAGTAACTTCTCACTAATTGTATGAGAACTACTTGCTATCCTGTTAAGACTATTGGTAAGCACTTTCTCAGAAATTACTGAAAGTTATTGCCACTTCCCACTAAGCTTTTCTGAACCATTCTCTTCAGGCTTAGATATGAAATCTCTAGCATTAGTTTCCTCAACCCTGTCTCTGGTGCTCAAACTTTTGCTCCCCTAGCTCTTCAAAAGAAAGTTGAGTCTTGGAGGCTGCTACATGAAAAGGGCAGGAGTTAATCTGGGGGCTGAGATGGGCCCCTAAAATGAGCAAAAACTGAAGGATGGAGTTTATCCATGTGTGTCCTTCTTCTTTTCCTCTAGGGAAAATTTCCGAAGCCACGCTGCTTTGGAGTAGAGTCGCCAGGACATAAGGGAACCACTCTTTCCAATTAGTTTCCTTTCATCAGACAGCTTATTTCTTAAGGACATTATGGGAGGATAGAGGCCTTCAGGAATTGGCATCTAAGGATATGGAATGTAATCACTTTTCACACTGATCAAAGTAAATGATTCAGTTGTATGAAGATATTCCTCAGAGAATTAAAATACTGAAGTATTGGAATAAGAGAAAGCTGGGTATGACAAAAGGACATTAGATATTCTACTAAATCATATCAGCAAAAAGAAATGAACTATCGATGCAGGAAGCAGCATGAGTGAACCTCAAAAATACTATTCTGAGCAAGACCAGCCAGACATAGATTTCACATGGCGTGGTTTGCTTTATTAGAAATTTCAGAAAATGCAATACTAACCTATGGGGGCTAAAAGAACACCAGTGTATAGCTCAGTCAGTGGCAGATGGAGGTGGGTTTGGGGCAAGAGAATGACTGGGAAGAGGCATAGGGAACATTTAGTATGTTGTAAATATTACCTATCTTTATTGTTACATGAGTGTGAATATTTGCCCAAAAGCATTGGTTTAAAATGATTGTATGCTATTGTATGTCAAATATACTTAATTAACTTGGTGAAAATTGACACAAGTAGAATTGGTTAGGAGACTTTTAATTTACAAATTATTTTAAATATGTAGAAAGTTTCCCAAACCCAGATATAAGTAAATTATACCTTAAATTTCTTTCACAGATTGCTAACACTTATAGGCTTCAGAGACTATAGAGTAACGTAAGCTATTGACCCAAAGCCTGGAGTTATGCTATTTCTACCCCAAACAACAAGTCATAATCCCTACAAATACCATATTCTTAATCATTGCAACTCTCCAGGTAAAACCTATTCTGTAGGATCTAATTTATTTGCATATTTTAT
>RJWJ010048547.1:0-10497 GCA_004363605.1 Indri indri | reverse complement strand
GAGGTTATCAAAGAGACATGCTGGGAGCTACGAGAGCACATATCAGGGACACCCCGACCCAGTTCAGAAGGTCAGATAAGTGACATCTGCTCTTGTCACACTCCTGGCTCCTGCATCTATTAATACTTCTCACGTGATATGTTTTCAAGTCATAGTCCAGTCCCCTTCCTGGACATACTCTATTTGTGAATCTTAAAACTATCGATTGTCCCCGTGTGGTTTCAGCAACAAAGTTGAGGAGCAGCATTTTTTTTTTTTTTTTGGATCCTGGAAATACTTCACGAAATAATAACAGCTACTAATCATCGAGCACTTACAGTGGGACAGGCACAGTGCTGTATCCATCGCCTTTGTTATCTAACGCTCATAATAACCCCGTGAGGTATCTATTTATTACATACGGAGACACTAAGGTGCAAAGTGATTAGGTGTCTTATTTAAGGTCACATGGTGAGTGACTCAAAGTCAACATTCTTACCTACTTTTCCTCCTGCCTCCCTGTTTCTAGTAATAGCCCAGAGTAAGTTAACTTGGTTGGAATTTGTGTCATATGCTTAGTGGCTATTAAGTTTTCAAACAACTAAGATTTCTAAGTCATTTTCCAGTATTAAGCCACCATGATAGGATGTGGGAGGCGGGGGCTGAGGGTGGGAGGGAAGCGGTGCTGGACCTCTCCTAGGGGAGGGAGCGGGTCACCTGAAGCTCCTCCTCTGGGACTTGAAATCCTCCTCCAAGCCTCCCTGCTTTGGGAGGACGTTCTCAGTTCTGTGCTCTTTGTTCCTTGGTGTGAAAAGGATTGCCAGTTGGTACCAAATATGCATTTTTCCCCTTTCTCCTTAGTAATGGAACCCCGCTTCCAGATCAGTACATGATCATTCAGAATATGTGACTTAGCTATGGCCAAATGGGATGTAGGCAGAAGTACTTTGTGTGATTTCTGGAGGCAGAAGATGCATGATGAGTTTGATGGAGACAGAAAGAGCTGAGCTTCTCGGTAGCTTTGATATTGTGGAGGTACCTATGCCTGGGCTTTGTTTACGTGAGAGAAAAATGAACTCCTTTTAAAAGTCACTGTTGGGGGGGCAAGGGCAACATAACCTAAACATTTGTACACCCATAATATGCAGAAGTAAAAAAAATTATGGTACATCCATACAATGAAATGTTATTCAGTGATTAAAAAAAAAAGCCACTGTTATTTTGGGTTTCATTCACATATAGCCAATCGCAATCCTAAATGACATATTAAAAAATGATGTAACACCATTCCTTCAAGAACGCTTTCTTCTCCCAGTACTAGATGTTCTTGAGATCAGATTATATCCATCCATCCATTTATTCTTCCATTTATCTATCTTTCTGTTTATTCATTCAATTACTTAACAAACATCTATTGAATACTTTCCTTGCACCAGGCACTGGGCGAGATGCTTAGTTACATAAGCAAATGATCATATTCTCTGCCCTCACAGAGCTCTCTAGCAAGAAACAAGAAAGACTTTTCAATAAGGAAGGTTTTCCTTGCCACGACCATACTGCCCAGAAGTTACCAAACAGAGAAGGAGAACATTGGCTTAGTGGGGTCAGTGTCATAAATGAAACATATTTACCATTTGCTTCACTTTACAAGGAGAGAAACAGTCCTAGAGAATGCAAAGGCGGCCCCATCTATCTTCTCCAAGATTGCACCTTTCTGTCCAATGAATGGAGCCAGGTCCCCACTATCAGTCAGGGCCCAGGCGGGAGATGGAAGTGACTTCAATTATTTCAATAGAAAGAATTTAATATAAATAATTGTTACCTCTGCATTGAAAAACTGAAAAAGCATAAAAAGAATGCTAAGGGTAACACAGAGGTGGTAACTGCAAGAAGCAGGGACCGCCCAAAAGGAAGAGGGTGGGATGATTAAAACTCGGAAGGCTGGAGAGGAGCCTTGAGGAGCTGAAACTCAGACCTCTGGATCCAGGAACCAGGGACTGCTTGGGTGGCGTCGGTGTCTCTGGGCTCAGTGGAGGGGTCTCTGGGGTGGGCCAGCCTCTGGGGAGGAGGCACAGTGAGGCTGGTTTTGCCAGTGTTGGGAAAATGGCAAACTGGATGCAACTGCTGCTGATGGGAAAAACCGCCATTGCTAGGGCGATGCTTACCAGAACGGAGCCAACCAGGAACAAACAATCCCTTCGTTCCCCTCCAGCTCGGGTCTCCTTCTGGTGCCCCTTGATGACAGAACTTAACAGGCAACCAGCAGGCAATGCAGAAATGTGGTTTGCAGAGTTTTCGGGATCATTAGGCCAAGGAACTGTCCTAATAACTGGACCACTGGACTGAATGTTTGTGTCTCCCCAAAACTCTTATGTTGAAGTGCTAACCCCCATAGTAATGGTATTAATTTTTGGAAATGGGGCCTTTGGGAGGTAATTAGGGTTGAATGGGGTCATGGGGGTGGGGCCCGCACAATGGGATTCACGTCTTTATCAGAAAGCTTGCTCTTTCCCAAAGAAGAGGTCATGTGAGCGCAGAGTGAGATGGTGGCCGCCTACAAGCCAAGAGAAGAGGCCTCAGAATGAAACCTACTTGCTGGCACCTTGAACTTGCTCTTCCCAGCCTTCAGAACCAGGAGAAATACATTTCTGTTGTTTAAGCCACCCTTAACAGTATTTTGTTACGGCAGCCTAACCAGACTCAGATGCACCCCACCCCCAACAGCCTTGACATGCGAACTTTTTAAGGTTGGTGAAATGTTCGGAAATTGTCCAATATGGAAGTGATCACTTAAGCGTTCTCTTCTGAGACTCACCATAACCAGTTCACCAGCACCCCAACCCTTAGAGAAGAGTGTGCTTGTGTTCCTGCAGATTAAAATTCCTCGGACGAGTCTTTTTTACACAATCTTTCTCCAGATCATCTTCATTCTTCAGAAAATGCCCGTCGTCCTTCAGAAATCACCCCAGGAAGCAGGGGGCGGGGCGGGGGACGATCAAAAACTATTAATCAACAGACAAGCCATCTTCTTGCTGCATCGTAAAGTCTTGGGGCTCAGCTTCAGCAGTTTATTAAATTACCAGAACGCCAAGAAAAATAGCTTTAATAACACATTTCTGCCTATCTATTATTTTTTTTATAACCCAGAGTGGAGAATTAAAAGGCTCCCTACCATTTAAAATAGCATTTTTAAAATTAAAATGAACACGTTAGAGGGATTTTTTTTTTAAACTCAGAAAAGAAGCCATTGATTCTGGATGTGATTACTCTAAGCTGAAATTTTATGGCAAAATCTTTGTGTGGTGTAAAGAAAGGTGGAGAAATGGTTTTCCTTGAAAGGTTTAAAAGTATATTAATTAGAACAGGTGGATGGGCAGGTCACTTTGTCCTCTCAGGTGGTTCAGTGTTACAGACACTGTTTTCAAGAATTACGATACTGAAGTAGCTGAGATGGAGATACTGTCTAGGGACCCGCTGGCCACCCAAAGGGGGCCCCACAGGGGTGGGGGAGGAGAGTCGTGGTGAGTGTTCATAGTCTGGGCTTTGCTTCTGAGCTTTGCAAATTCAAATCTTTATCAGGTCCTTAGAATGGACCAAATTCACAGGTTAGTGTATAATCCCTTACAGATTCTTCAATTTTTCTTTTTCTTTCTTTCTTTTTTTTTTTTTTTTTTTTTGAGACAGGGTCTCGTCCTCTTGCCCAGGCTGGAGTGCAGTGGCATGATCACAGCTCACTGCAGCCTGGAATTCCTGGGCTCAAGAGATCTTCCTTCCTCAGCCTCCCAAGTAGCTGGGACTACAGGAACTCACCACCATGCCTGGCTAATTTTTCTTATTTTTTGTAGAGACAGGGTCTCACTATGTGGCCCAGGCTGGTTTTGAACTCTTGGCCTGAAGTGATCCTCCCACCTCAGGCTCCCAAAGTGCTGGGATTACAGGTGTGAGCCACCATGCCAGCTCTTCAATAATTTTTAACAAGCACTTATTGAGCTCTAAATATGAAACAGGCACTATGCTATGAATGACAGATAAAACAGTGAACAAATTTTCACCTGTTCCCACAAAGTTTATAGTGTGGGTGATGAGGGGGAGGGGGAGTGACATTTGTGAGGAGAGCAGAAAGCAGCAAGGGAAATTAACATGGAGACTATCCAGGGGAAGGGTGCAAGGCAGGGGGGACTCCACTCCTTCCACGTGGTGGTGAAAAGTAAATACGGTGCTGCATGTAAAGCATGGCGCATGGCTTTTAGAAATAACTTGATAAAAGTAAACTGCTGTCCTTACTGAATAGCAATATCAAAGCCAAGATCTAAAGGCAGGAGGACCGGGGTAGTGAAGTTGAAGGGGAGTGGGGGAGTCCGAGTGTGGGAGGCAGAATTCTAAGACGATCTCCAAGGATCCACTCCCTTGTGTGACTCCCTCCTTCTTGAGGTGGGAGGCACCTGTGACTGCGATGGGATCTCACTTCCGTGATTAGGTTATGCTACCTGGCATATCATATCCCTTGATCACCAGTCCTCGAAAGGGACAAGGCCCTTCCTGGAGAAAGAGCCTTAAAGTCGGGGAGATTCGAAGCAGGAGGAGGATTTGATGTGTGAGAAATTCTCCACTGTTGGCTTTGCACATGGAGTTGCCCATGTGCCCAGGGCAGGATATTGGCCCCTTGGAGCTGAACGCCATCCCTGCTGCACAGTCGGCAAGACGCTGACTTCTACCAACAACCTGGATGAGCCCGGAAGATAACCCTCAGCTCTGGAAGAGAACAGGGTCAGCTGACACCTGATTTCAGCTCGTAAGACCCTGAGCAGAGAACCCACTCACACTATGCTTTTACTTCTGACCTACAGAAATAGTGAGATGATAAATGGACATTGTTTTAAGCTGCTGTGTTTGTAGCAGTTTGTTATGCATCAATAGAAAACTAACACACCCAGCGAACAACGTTAGGAAAGGTCTCGAAGCGGAAGAGCACGAGAACACGCGGCAGGGCTGGAACGCCGCGGCGGTCGAGGGGTGGGGAGAGTGAGAATGGAGCTGCAGAGGCAGGCCGTGTGTTCAGCCAGCGCAGGGGGTTCACATCCGTTCAGTCAACCAACATTTGCTGAGGATCTAGGTGCCAGCCTCGTGGTCTGACAGGCTGGAGTACCAGAGATAAGTGAGACCCAATTTCTGCTCTCAAGGAGCTCACATTCTAGAGGAAAAAATCAGCTCAGTGGTTAATCAAAGTCCTGTAGAATAGCAGCTCCACGAAGACAGGCCCCTTTGTCTGTTTTGTTCATTTGTGTATCCCAGGTGCCTAGAATAGTGCCTTGCACATGGCAAGTGATAATAGTTGTTGAGTTGAATGGAACTGAAGTGATATCTTATCTGGGCCAGTGATTTTCAACCAGGTGCAATTTTGCCACCCTGGGGTAATGTCTTCAGATATTTCTGATTGTCACAGCTGGGGAGGTGCTATGGCCTCTGGTGGGTAGAGACCAGGGATACTGCTAAACATTCTGCAATGCGCAGGACAGTGCCTCATGGCAAAGAATTACCTGGTCCAAAATAGTGCCAAGGTTGACAAGCCAAGATCCAGACAATGCTGAGACCCAGTGAACCCTTTGTTCTCCACAACAAAAGACACTCTTTAATCAGTGCTCATTTCAGCATGTCTCTCATTTAGTCAGAACTGGATAAACAGTGAAATCCCCCTTTGCCGGATCCTCTTAAGGCTTCACGTGGTCCAGCTTCCTTTCATTGGCATTTTTTTTTTCTTGGCAAAACTATCAAAGTCATTCATTAGAACCCACTGTCCTCTTATGCTCAGTACCTTGCTTTGCTATGAGAGATACCAAGTGGGGTGCTGGTCAACATTTAACAAACAGCTCTCAAAAAATTATGCACATGTGGTACATATGTACATAAGTTTGTTGAAATTTAACTGATACAAAGGATACATAGTACACAATGTGCAAATCATAAAATATACACTATTGTAAATTCCATATAGCCAATTGGTCCCCATAGAACACTTTCATTGATTCTTGCTGAACTCTTATGCCTACGGCCAACCTATGGAAGCAGTTGGGGGAATGAGAGTAGTTGTGACACGAATGTTGGCTGATATTTTCCCTTTCATTAATAAGTAAGATATAAATGAAACAATGAAGGCCAGAACTCCACTTGTTCATCCGTGATGTAAGCGACTGCTTTGCTGAACCAGATAATAGTTTTCAAATATTGGAAGCATATATCCTCAATTTTTGTGTCATTTACCATGTAACATTTATAGACATGACAGGCTTTTAAGTTTAATCTGCATTATTACCATTTTATCCATCACTTTCTTAAGTGTAGACAATCAACAAAACAACAAATCAAGCCCTGATTTGTAGGATTTGTTGATTCCCATGGTATAAATACTTCCATCTTGGCGGATTTCAAACTACCGACAAAATGTCACTGAACACTGACTGAGTTGGGAAGAGATGTGCCGTAGCACACGATGATGCGGTATCTCCGCTGTGCAGATGTAATGGATGGACTTCGAGAGCACAGATAGCAGTGAGATGTTGTAAAATAATTAGGAAGTGATGAATTCTGAGTATTGATTATCTTTGTTTTTAGTAAAATGTATTTAGTTGTAAATTTAGAGAATTTAACTTTTAATAATGTTTGTGCTTAACAACTGGTTCGCAAAATTCCTGAAAATTTTACACTCAACTCCTGCAAGCCAGTATGAGCTGTCTCCAGCATACCATTGGTTTACCCAGTTGAGCCCCTGCACTGATGGTCAAACCTACTCTCTAGTTGCTACTTTCAACAGATCCACTCTCAAGGAGTCATCTCACTTTGAGGTTCTGGAGATTGTGTATTAACTACACACATGTAGTGTGTATGCACTTACCCATGAGAGCTCATCTTGTCTACATGTCCTGTCACCTGGACATATTGGCCTTATCAGTATTATGGGAAGAAGATATCTGATTTTTAAAATCTGGTGCAGACCATTGACTTTTCCGTACCCTGCACCCTGTGGGGTTCTCTTCCAAGCAGTAGCAGCGGTGAACAGGGCAGGGGAGGAACTATGGCTTCACAAATCTTAATTGATCAACCCTGACTGCCACATGCTTGCAGGAGAAACATGGAGTAAGGTAACTTGCTCAAGACATCGTCAAGCACACAAGCTCAGTATATTCTTTGATTAATGACCCCTTGGTGTCATTCCCATATAATGTCACATTTTAACCTCTTCCCAAATCCCTTCTGTTTTGGCCCAATCCCTCTCTGAGTTGAAGCTAGCTTGACTCTGTTTTGTCCCAGCCCCACCTGCAGGTGGGTTTTCCATTTCTGGTGTAATCAGTGAGAGAAGCAAGGCAAGTGGGATGGTGGCCACACAGTTTAGGCTTTGTGGGGCCCTCTTTTCAGGACACAGAATCCAGCCACTTCCATTGCTGTGTGAGCTACTTCCATTGCTGTGGTCTCAAGGAGTTAAACACATGGCACCCTCTGAGTTACATTACCTGTTTCTTCCAATGTCTTAATGAACTCTTCATGTTTTCTTAAATTCCCCAACTTAATAGAGTTTTATATTTCCATCCACTAAGCATAAAACACAAATCATCCCTAAATGTATTTAAGCCACATAATTATACCTTATTCACTACCAAACCTCTTACCAAATACACTTAATGCTTAACCTACAAATTCCCTTCTAATGCAACACATTTCTGTCTTAGCCAGTTTTAGACTTTAAGGACATTATTTGCTTTATGGAAAGTATTTATTTATGCTTTTTAACAAAGATGAATGGGTGCCTGTTCTAGGCTAATGGTGGGGGATATATTAATGAATAAGAAAGAAAGACATGGCCCCTCCTCTCAGGAAGCTTTTTGTATGGCTGGGGAGAAAAACAATAAGCAAACACACACAAATATATATAGTTAACATGAAAAAAACACCACAAAGGCAAAGATTGAGGGGGTAGATTCTGGGGCCAGGGAAGGCATTGCTGAAGGGGACATTAAAAATGAAGAATCCAAAGAAACTAGCCAGACCAGGAGCAGGAGTAGAGTGTGAGGAAGAGGGGTCCAGGGACAGGGAGCCACTTGTTCCAGGACCCTACAAAAAATAATGAGAGGTCTCTCTACAGCACAGGGACGGACGAAGTGGGTGCTATGAGGTTAGGTGTGAAATGGAGGTAGGTCCAGATGACACAGCCAGGTAGGCCTTGCTGTAGCTTTTATCTAACCCTAATAAGCCACTGGAGTCTCAATGCAGGAGCGTGAGTGCTCCGGTTCACTTTCTAACTGACCACTGTGGATGAGAGGTGGAAAGCGGATTGGGGATTGAACACAGAAGGGGAAGGAGAATGACAGGGGCGGTTGTAGTCTGGGAGACGATGGTGGTGTGAACTACGGTGGTTGCAGTGGAGAGGAAGAGAAATGGACAGATTAGAGAAAATACTTAAGAGATGGAAATGACTGACTGTGCTGGGGAAATTGTCATGGGGAAGGGATTGAGTGAAAAAGATGTGTCAAGGACAGAGCTCAGGTTTCTGGCTGGGTAGATGGAAGGGTCATTCATTGGGAAGACCGTATAGGCACCTGCTTAGGAGGACGTGTTGGACGTAGAGGGGGTGCAGCTCCATGGGAAGGCAAGGAGAGAAGCAAGATAGCTCGAGCTACTTCCTTTCACCTCTCACCAGAAAGGACCGATTACACAAAGTGGTAATTTTCTACTGATAAAAAGTATTGGCTGCTTTGCTCCCATCCCCTCTAATAACCAGCTAGTCCTCAGTCTCACTGTCTTTGGCCATTCATTCAACAATTTTGCCCAAGTTCAAACACTCCAAGACAGTGTTCTTTAAAGTGTCAGGCAGGTAGCACCGGTAGTAGCCCGGATGATTGCGCGTGGCATAGAAAATGACTTCTCAATGCTGTATGGATAAGGCATCACATCACATTGAATCACACAGTGAGAAAGTAATTTCCTTTTCAATTCTTTCTTAGGCTTCTGATTACATCAGGGAGAAAGGCTCAGTTTGGTGTTAGTATGTCGTTACACCTCTATAACACTTGATAATCTCTCTTTTTAGCAAAGAGAGAACAAGGCCATAGTCTCGTAGTGTTTTTAGCAGGCCACAGTCTCTAGCCGGAATTTAATAACATGGTTTTGTTTTCACTGTAAAAAATATTTTTAAATTACCTCCTATTTATGGCAAGTAGTTTTTTTTTATTTATAGCAGTGAAATAAATAAATTTATTTTAAAATGAAGCTCTAAGTACAAAAAGGGAGCTGTGCAAAATGCTGATTAAATAATAGTACACTTGGAACAGGCAAGGATCATGGAGGAGGAACATGTGGTCACAGTCTGGAAAACATAGCACGACACTGAAGTGGTCATTTGTCATTCCTGCACCCGCTCTTCCTTCTTGAGGCGATATTTCCTGATTTGCTTTGGTGAATCATCTCTCCTCCTCTCTCAGCCTACTTCCAATAAAGTTGATTTCTCCCCAGGGCCCTAGCGGGCAACACTGGGAGCTTGGCTAAGCCAATCAGCATATTCCATCACCTTGCTGGGAGCTTGGCTAAGCCAATCAGCATATTCTATCACCTGGTTGGCTAAGCCAATCAGCATGTTCCATCTCCTTGCTGGGAGCTTGGCTAAGCCAATCAGCATATTCCATCACCTTGCTGGGAGCTTGGCTAAGCCAATCAGCATATCCCATAATCTTGGCTAGGAGTAGGCTAAGCCAATCAGCATATTCCATCACCTTGCTGGGAGCTTGGCTAAGCCAGTCAGCATATTCCATCACCTTGGCCAGTGGTTAGCTTATCCATGGGTACCTGATGCAAACCAGGCCAACCAGGTCCAGAGCTGTGACTCAAGCCCAGTCAGTTTGGCTTTAGAGGCCATGCAGGAAAACACAGTGCTTTTCTGCCTCCCACATGCTGTGGCCTCTGAGCTGCACTCTGAAGGATGACTATCAGTGTTAAGCTAGTAGTCATCTACCCACAGGGCCTTGTAAACTAAGGTAAGAACTCCATTTGGAACTCCATCCTAAGAGCACTGGGAAACGCTTAAACGGCTTTTTTGCAGGAAGATGACAGGCCTAGGTCAATATTTTTAAAGACCACTGTGTCTTTTAAAGCCCTTGGCATAGAGTCCAGCACCTAGTAAATGTGAGTATTAAATTGGAGACTGTCCAGTATTTGCAGGGTACGGAATTGGGGCTCAGTAAATGTACATCTCCACCCCACTTCCCTTCCCTTCTGTTTGTTCCTGAGGCAGCCACTATCAGAAGGAGCCTCTTAGAGCCTCCGGGGAAAGTAGTCTTAAGTAGGACGTAGCTTGCCCAAGGGCACTAAAGTTTAGATGGAGCCTGTTAGCTGAGGCCAAAGGCAGGAAACAAAGGTTAGTGCTCCTGGAACTTTTAAACTTTGGTATCACTGAATTTTTACAGCTGAAATATAATAGGGGCTCTGGAGTAATGAGTTAATGAGGCAAATGGAAATTTAACAGAAGAAAAAAAA
>RJWJ010048546.1:0-10562 GCA_004363605.1 Indri indri | reverse complement strand
GGCATTGACTGTGATGTTATTATTTAGAGAGATGGTGGGAAGTTCCTTGCCTAATTCCTGCTTTCTCAAGGTCCCAAATAGTTATTGCTTTGTTTCCTCTGGACACAAATATTCTGAAGGTCTGCACTGCTTTGTGTGTGCTTCAGAGGAAGGGAGGGGATGCTCTTTTCCACTCCCTGATCATACACCCAATTCAGAAGGTGGAAGGGGTGGAGGTAAGCTTTGTCAGAGAGCCTGCTTACCTAAGTGAGGAAGCTCCCCTCAACTGTTGGACTTGGCACTCTCGCTACATTATTAAATGCATGTCCAGGTCTTGAAAAGCATTACCCAATTGTTTAAAAAACTGCATTCAATTATTTTTCCAAAACCTAAGAATGTTCCTTAGAGACTATAGACGATTTTTATAAGAAAGTAAGCTGATCATGAAAAAACTGTTGGTAGGGGCAACACATAGTTCAGAACATCTCTTGTTCTTTTTAAAAACTATATTATATTTGATGTACTTATCATCTTTAAAGTATCTAAGAATAAATCACAAGGCATTTTTTTTCTGATGAAGAAATCCTTTCAAAAAGCAATCACAAGCTGGCATAGGTAAAATGTTTCTTTTTTATAATATTTACCTGAAAGATTCAGAGCAGTGTTTGATTTTTGCTTTTTCTCCATTTAATTTAACAAACTTAAAAAAAATGTTTCCAAACATATTCAACTCTTATGATGTGTTACGCACTATGCTAGGTGCTAAGAATATGAATATGAAGAAAACCCTGGCCTCACAGAACATTCTAATACAAACGATGAATGTTTACTAAACTAATTATATGTATAGGCATAAAATTACAAATTGTCAATCCATGGAAAAAATGCAAGTATATCAGGCTCAGAGGCAATCCAGGGGAGAGAGACATGAAGGGCGATGGAGTTGGTGAAGGCTTCCAGAGGAGGATGTGTCTCAACAGGTTTTTGGCAGGTGAAAGGTAATTCACCAAACCCAGAAGAGGTAATGGGGTGGGAGTGAGGTCTGAGTAATCCAAAATGAGAGATAGTGTTATGGGTTGACTAGTACCCCACCAAATTCATTTGTTGAAATCTGAACCCCAGTATCTCAGAAGATGGCCTCCTTTGGAAATAGGTTCTTTGCTAAGCTAAAATGAAGTTATTATGGTAGGCCTAATCCGGTATGACTGATGTCCTCATAAAAAGGGCACATTTGGAGACAGACTGGCATACAGGGAGAGCGCCATGTGAACATCAAAACTGACATCAGAGTGATGCATCTACAAGCCAAGCAACACCAACAATAGCTGGAAAACCACCAGAAGCTATGAGAGAGGCCTGAAACAGATTCTTCCTCAGAGTCCTTAGAAGGAACCAACCCTGCTGGCACCTTGATCTCAGATTTCTATCTTCCAGAACTGTGAGACAATAAATTTCTGTTGTTCAAGCCACCCAGTTTGTGATGCTTTGCTACAGCAGCCCTATAACACTAGTACAGATGGGCAAAGTCTTAGAGGCAGGGAGAAAAAAACATGAGTTGTTTGAGGAACTCCTAGTGGTTGTGAATGCTAGGCTCATAAAAGCATGAGATGGGAACATACTTGGAGGTGAGAATATAGGAGTAGACAGCAGTGTCTTTCAGAGAGCCATGCCCAGGAGTTGGGCTTTATCAAGTAGACAATGGGGAATTCATCAGGAATCTTAATTAGTAGAGTGATATTGTCATATTTTTGATTAAGAAAGATTAACCAACAGCAATACGGGAGGGGAAGCCCCAAAGATCTCTGGAATACCTTTGGGATGATTGTCTTAATGAATAGAATCTTGCTTCCTTCTCTCCATATTAATCTCTTTAGCAAATAAGTGCTGGGATAAACATATAGTAGTCTCTCCCAAACACACTTCTTTATTTTTTACATGGCCAGGCTGAGATTTTTCCAAATCTTTCCATTCTGCTTCCTTTTTAATTATAAATCGTGTCCTTAAACCATTCTCTTCTTTCCTTTTACTGTAAGTGGACACAATACGCCATGCAACATCTTGAATACTTTGCTGCTTAGATATTTCTCCTGCGAGATGTCCTAGTTCATCACTCTTAAGTTCTGCCTTCCTCAAAGTCCTAGGACACAGACAAAATTCTGCCAAGTTCTTTGCAACTGCAAAACAAGGATGGCCTTTTTTCCAGTCTCCAATACGTTGTTTCTCATTTCTATCTGAGACCTCATCAGAATGGCTTTTACTATTCATATTTCTACCAAAATTCTGATCACAGCCAATTAAGTATTAATGATCCCTAAGGATATTTACGCTCTCTCTACTTCTCTCGTCTTCTTCTGAACCCTCATCAGAATTTCCCTTAATGCCCCATTCATGGAAATCTAGGCTTTTTCTAGCCTGAGCCTCCAAATACTTTCAGCCACTTCCCATTACTCAGTTCCAAAGCCACAGCCACATTTTCAGGTATTTGTTACAGCAACAGCCCCAATTCTTTGTATTGATTTTTTGTTTTAGTCCCCTTTGTGTTGCTATAACAAAATACCACAGACTGGGTAATTTAGAAAGACTAGAGGCTTCTTTAGCATATAGTTCTAGAGGCTGGGAAGTCCAAGATCAAGGGGATACATCTGGGGAGGCCCTTCTTGGTGTGTCATCCCATGGCTAAAGGGCAAAGACAGTGTGAGAGAGAGCAAGAGATTGAATTACTCATGGGCTCAAGCCCTTGTATAATTGCATTACTCTAATGGTGAGCATGAAGCCCTCATGATTTAAACACCTCCCATTAGGCCCCACCTCCCAACACTGTTGCATTAGAGATTAAGTTTTCAGCACATGCTTTTTCGAGGACACATTCAAACCACAGCAGTCCCAAAGAGTATGTTCTTCAGAAACTAATACCTTAAACCAAAACGTTGAGAAGTTTTTTCCCATGTTTGTTCTCCCCACCAACTAAATCAAAGAATAAGAAAACTACTGCTTGAGTTAAAAAAAAAATGAATATTTCTTTCTTCTAAATTATAACCATTATACCCCATAGAAAACATGGGATAGGGATTTTTTTTATTTGTGAGAAATAGACTCCATATTATAAGGTACATTTTGATAATCATAGGCTCTCTTACTTGCTAATAGACAAACCCCCAAATGGCTAATCACTGTCTTTTATTGGCTCTTTATTAAGTAGCCTGCAGTATAGATAATCATTTTTTACTAGAGCTGACATGCAGCCTACTTGAACCAGCCTGAAGAAAATCATATAGTGAAAAGCCAGAGTCTTAGAAGTGAAAATTACAAAGCTGAGAGTCCTTTGAGCCAGTTGGTCTATTCAGTACCAACTTGGTGTTTGACAATATTATTATATAAAGGAGCATGACTGAAAATAAAAACAACTCTAAAAATACATTTTTGTGTGCTTTGCAAATTATTGCTTCTAGCATAGCAGCTTAAACGCCTCTTTGTGTTTTAATCTTTCTCTTTTTTTTTTTGGCATAGGCTTAGCACATATGATAGCATATTGACATTTTCATCTGTGGGGTCCCTGAACATCTGTACAGAGCCTTACACACCCATGCTGGTAAATATTTTTGTCCTATAATTATTTCTTATTTATTTACTTATATAAGTATACATATATAAAATATATATTTGTTCATCACTTCTCATATATACATAAGCACATATAATCATTTCTAATCATTTCTTATGAAGGCATAACTCATTTTATTGCACTTCACATAAATTGCATTTTTTAACAAACCGAAGGTACGTGGCAGCCCTCATCAAGCAAGGTTATTGGCACAATTTTTCCAAAAGCAAGTGCTCACTTCAGGTCTCTGTGTCACGAATTGGCAATTCTTGCAGTATTTCAACTTTTTCATTATTATTAGATCTGTTATGGTGATTGGTGATCAATGATCTTTGATATTAGTATTATAATTGTTTTGGGGTACCATAAACTATGTCCATATAAGATGGCAAACTTAATCGATAACTGTTGTATGTGTGCTGTCTGCTCCACCAACTGGCTGTTCCTCCTTCTCTCTCCCTCTTCTCAGGCCTCCCTATTCCATAAGATGCAGCAATATTAAAATTAAGCCAATTAATAACCCTACAATGGCTTCTCAGTGTTCAAATGAAAGGAAGATTTGCATATCACTCACTTTAAATAAAATGGTAGAAATAGTTTCACCCAGTGAGGAAGGCATGTTGAAAGTAGAGGTAGGCTGAGAGCTAGGGCTCTTGTGCCAAAAAGTTAGTCAAGTTGTAAACACAAAGAAAAAGTTCTTAAAAGTGCTACTCCAGTGAATATGTGAATTACAAGGAAACAAAACAAACAGGCTTATTGTTGATATAAAGTTTTAGTGATCTGGATAGAAGATCAGACTAGCCACAATATTCCCTTACACCAAAGCTTAATCCAGAACAAGAATCTAACTCTCTTCAATTTTATGAAGAACAAGAGAGGTGAGGAAGCTGCAGGAAAAAAGTCTGAAACTAGCAGAAGTTGGTTCATGAGGACTAAGGAAAGAAGCCATTTCCATACCATAAAAGCAGCAAATGCTGACATAGAAGTTGCAGTAAGTTATCCAGAAGATCTAGCTATAATTGTTAACAAAGGTAGCTACACTAAACCACGGATTTTCAATGTACGCGAAACAGCCTTATGCTGTATTGTGAGAAGATGCCATCTTGGAGTTTCATAGCTAGAGAGGAAAACTCAATGGTTAGCATCAAAGTTTCAGAGCATAGGCTGACTCTCCTGTTAGGGGATAATGCAGCTTGTGACTTTAAGTTGAAACGATCAATGCTCATTCACCATTCTGAAAATCCTAAGATCCTTAAGAATTATGCAAAATCTACTCCGCCTGCGCTCTATAAAGGGAACAACAAAGTCTGTGTGACAGCACATCGGTTTGCAGCATGGTTTACCAATATTTTGAGCCCACTTTTGAGAACTGCTGCTCAAAAAAAAAGATTCCTTTCAAAATACTGCTGCTCATTGATAATGCACCTGGTCCCCTAGAGCTCTGATGGAGATGTATAAAGAGATTAATATTGCTTTCATGTCTGCTAACACAACATTCATTCTACAGCCCATGGACTAAGGAGTGATTTTGACTTTCAAGTCTTATGATTTAAGAAATACATTTCACAATACTAAAGCTGGCACAGATAGTAATTCCTCTGCTGGATCTGGGCAAAGTAAATTGAAAAACTTCTGGAAATAATTCACAATTCTAGATGCCATTATGCGCATTTGTGATTCATGAGAAGAAGTCAAAAACATCAACATTAACACGAGTTTGAAATAAGTTGATTCCAACCCTCATGGATGACTCCAAAGTGTTCAAGACTTCAGTAGAGCAAGTAACTGAGGAGTGGTGGAAATAGCAAGAGAAATAGAATTAGAAGCGGAGCCTGAAGACGTGACAGAATTGCTGCAGTTTCATGATAAAATTTTAATGAATGAGGAGTTGCTTCTTATGGAGGAGCAAAGAACGTGGTTTCTTAAGATGGAATCTACTCCTGGCAAAGATGCTATGAACATTATTAAAATGACAACAAAGGATTTAGAATATTACATAAACTTAGTTGAGAAAGCAGTGGCAGGGTTTGAAAGGAGTGACTCCAATTTTTTCAAATAAGCTCTTGTGTGGCTAAAATGTTATCAAACCACATCACATACTACAGAGAAATCTTTTGTGAAAAGAACAATCAATTAATACAGCAAACTTCATTGTCTTCTTATTTTAAGAAATTTCCACAGTTACCCCAACCTTCAGCAACCACCACCCTCCCTGATCAGTGAGCAGCTATCAACAGCAAGGCAAGGCCCCCACCAGTAAAAAGATTAGGACTTGCTGAGGGCTCAGCAGGTTATTAGTATTTTTTAGCAATAAAGTATTTTTAAAAGAAAACATGTACATTGTTTTTTAGACATAATGCTATTGCACATTTAATAGATTGAAGTATAGTGTAAACATAACTTTTATATGCACTGTGAAACCAAAAAAAAAAATGCATTGATTGCTTTGCTGTGATATTTGCTTTATTGTGGTGTTCTGGAACTCAGCGCACAATATTTCCACAGTATGCCTGTATATTTCCCCAAAGACAATCCCCCATCAGCCCACCAAAGTTTTCTTTATCTAGTGACAGAACTAAGACCAGATTATCATGTAAACGGTGGAGATCGGGAAGCTTTCTGAAGAGTTTATTATGAAGAAACATATAATCCAAAAATAAAATCTGTGTAATAATTAGCAGGCTAACCTGTAACTTGTGTTCAGGCTATTATTCCTCGAATGCAGTCTCAAAAGTGAGCTAGAAGTGTTAGGAGGACAACTATGGTTGCAGGATAAAAATATATTAAAAATTTCCAGCATTTACTGATTCTTTATCATATACCAGGCATTTTACCAAGTAATTTTTATTTTAATTTATTTAATTCTCATAACAACACTATATAGGATTATGATTATTATTCTTATTTAACATGGGAAAATAGTCTTAGAAAGATTGGATACATGCCTAATAAATTTAGTCAATGCTAAAGCTGGTTTTCTTGAGAAGAAACATCTCAAATGCTCATACACAAACAGATGTTTGCCTGTGTGTGGATATCGCTTGTGTGTGTGTGTGCATGTGTGTGTGTGTGTGTGTGTGTGGTATGTGAGTGCATGTGCTATATGTGCATGTATGTGTTTGCGATATATGAGTGTACGTGTTGTGTACACGTGCAGGAGGTCAGGGACTAAGGGAGGGCCGAGGAAGACTCTCTCATCATCCTTAAGGAGCCTGTGTTGGTGTGATCCATTCCTGAAATAGGATAATATGGTTTACTTTGTATTTGAGGAAATATGACAGTATTTATTAGGCCCCCTCAAATGAATTGTCATTTGAAAAATAAGGTTATTCGTAATCGTAGATGTATATTGCACAGGGCTTTCCCCTTTTTTTCACGCTCGCCATTCCCATAGGGACAAACATATGCTGCCAACAACTCTACACAAAGTCACCAACCAAATGAATCCCTTTTCAATCAGCCAAGTGAGGAAATCCCCCATAAACTGAGTAAGAACAACCACAGTAAAACGAAGCAGACTCAGGAATCTTATATGGACACACAGAATGCACCCGATTACGTACCTGGAGGCCTAGCTTGTGCATGCAAATTGTGTAATATATAAATTGGGTTAGCAGCTTCTGCTTGCTGGAGTTGAGTGATTCCAGGAAAGGAAGACTGTATAGCTTAAGAAAGACGCTGCTTCCAACAAGCCTCAGGGTTTTGAGAATGGATAGACTCCTGATGGCAAAATCCTTCCTCCAAAACAGACATATTTTGGTAGTTTAACACCTCTAGGTTTGTGATGGAGGATTACGTTTTCCCCAATTTAAAATATTCCAGTCACAGTAAAACTTGCACTTCTATATTTCTGGTTTCCTTTTATCCAGATGGAAACTTTTATTTGACAGAATTTAACTTATATAAACAAATGCAAAATATCAAACTTGAAAATTAAAGACCAGAAATATATTTCACTCTTTAGACTCTCTGTGACCTTGGGAACTGTCTGCCGGTTGGCAGCAGTCACTTCATAGAATGACGCCATTCACCTCAGCTGGTGCCTTTCCAAGAACTCTAATGGCTTCGATGGGAGTGGGACTCCTTGGTTTAAACATTTTGTTTTCAATTCCCTCACACCTGCTACTGTACCCAGGGAGGAGGTTTGAAAAACAGAGAGATACAGTGGGAGAGATCTTAGGTCAGGGCTACAAAAACAAGCACTGTTTGTTTGTTTTGCAACAATAAAAATGCCCACTTCCTCTCTGAAGAGCATTGATAAGCATTCCTGAAGGCCTCTGTGGCTCTTAATGAAATCAATCTTTCTATCTTCAGTCACGAAAAGAGCCTGCAGTCTTCATTGTTAACACACCCCATTTCCTCAAAACCACCCCTCTTTTTCCATACGCCTCCTTCCTTTTTCCTTTGGTGCTGCAAACCTGAGGAGGGCGAAGACACGAAAACAACACACACCCGTGTGCACACACAAACACCTCTTGCATTAATACCAGTATTTTCAGGGATTAACATTTCGGCGTGCAAATGGATTATCTAAAACGAGGCAGAGAAATGTAAAAGAAATATGTGTGCTTCTTCTTCTCCCCCATGTCCTTAGTATGAGACTACATGTGAGTCTGCTAATATGAGAAAAAGCCATTTCAATCCTATGAAAATATTCAGTTCAAGTATTTACTTATTTAGTGAAACAAACGTTTATTAAGTGTAGCATTCGTGTTCACTTTATACTAAGAGAATGGCGATTCAGCTTTGTAACATGTATAAACTAATTAGTACAAATTTGTTAATTCTCAGAAGAAAGCTTGATCTTTTAAGATGTAGATACCAAGACAAGATTTAGTTGTGTCTATGACAATACATTTGGGATTTGCTTATTACATTGACTTTCTTAAAAGACAATTTATGAAGTAAGTAAAGCTTTCTGAGGCAACATTAACACTCCAGGGAAGGAGTAAACAATGACTCTCATAGCCACCATAATATACTTGAAAAAAGACAGTGACTTCCTAATAGAACTTTTGTGGTTTAAACTACTTTGTGAGTTTATGTTTGACTTACAATTCACTAAGAGAGCACAAATACTGGACAAGGTAAATCTATTGGCTTTAACAGCATTCCAAAGGCAACAAAGGGCAGTTTTGAGCTATTCGAAATCATTCCTGTCGACATTTTCCCAGAAACTTAAGGTTTTTTTTTAAAGAAAATTATCATTTATGGAGATAACATTGTCAGCATCAGATTTTATTTAGCATGTATAGAGCAAGTAGAGATTTCTTTCATATCTGTGCAGCCCATGCAGCTTTTGAGTATTTGAAACGTGACTTGTTCAAATCGAGATATGTTGTAAATATAAAACGCATGTTAGATTTCAAAGACTTAATACAAAAATGTATAATATCTTGCACATAATTTTTATACTGATTAAATGTGAGGATAATATTTTGGATATATTGGGCTAAATACAATTTATTATTAAATTTCCTTTTACCTGTTTCATTCTGCTTTTTAAAAATCTGGCTGCTGAAAATTTAAAATTGTATTTGTGACTCACATCTATTTCTATTAGGAAAATGCTCCTCTAGGAAATTCATGTTATTTTTCACATCATGTGACCAGCTAAGAGGCTATATTTTGAAAAAGAGGTTTTTAAAATTTTCATTTCCAGTCCAAAAACAATAGATGCTGGCATGGATGCAGAGAGAAAGGAACACTTACACACTGTCTGTGAGACTGCAAATTAGTACAACCTCTATAGAAAACAGTATGGAGATTCCTCAAAGAACTAAAAGTAGACCTATCATTCAATCCAGCAATCCTACTACTGGGTATCTACACAAAGGAAAAGAAGCATTTTATCAAAAAGACACCTGCCCCAGCATGTTTATTGCAGCACAATTCACAACTGCAAAGATGTGAAATCAACCCAAATGGCCATCAATTCATGAGTGGATTAACAAAATGTGGCATATGTATACCATGGAGTACTACTCAATCATAAAAAAGAATAAAAAATGCCTTTTGCAACGATTTGGATAGAACTGAAGACCATTATCCTAAGTGAAGTATCTCAAGAATGGAAAAACAAGCACCGCACATACTTGCCATTAAATTGGAACTAACTGATGGGCACACAAGTGCACAGAAGGATGTAAAACTCATTGGAAACCAAGCAAGGAGAAGAGGGGAGGAGGAGAGGAACAAAAACCTACCTAATGGGTATGGTTAACACTATTTGGGTGATGGGCACACTTATAGCTGTGACTCAAGCATTATAAAAGTGATCCACATAACAAAAACATTTGTACGTCCTTAATATTTTGAAATATTAATAAAAAAAAATGTGTTTTCCTAAAAAATGTGACTTTAAATTCATGATTACATGTTTAATGTCACTTTTGTTCTTATAAAGTACCAAGCAGTTATTCAGGGTGAAAAAGTTAAATTTAATAACAGTTTTTCTTTTGATATATGTTTAATATTTCTTTATTATATGTGTATGTCTGTGTTTCCAGTATGATTAATGGTTACTTTCTGTTGTCCGGTTAAGGTCTTGCTCAGAAATACTGTATCATTTTATTGCTACCAACTCAGCTGCTTTCCCTCGTGCCCCCACTCCTCTATCCTTAGATTCTTGGATATTATCTCAACCTTAATAGTTTGTATTTTTAAAATAGTTTTTGAATATTAACTCTATAGAGAGCAGCCTGCTCTGTCCTGGCAAACACAAAAGCAGTTAGTACTTCTGTCAGTCAATCAACAACACCCATTAAGTACTTTTTTAATGCTTGGCTCTTGCCTAATACGTTTGAAGATGTAGAATATAGGCTTGGTTTGTACTCTCAAGGAATTGATAATTTTGTAGGTGAAGAAACAAAATGACTTGGACCAAACACACATGAAAGAATTTGTGATAGAAAGATTACACATTAAAATCAACATTTTGATTTGATCAGGTCCCATTTATTTATTTTCGTTGTTGCTATGA
>RJWJ010048545.1:0-10558 GCA_004363605.1 Indri indri | reverse complement strand
TCACTGCGTGTCTATCATCTGTAGCTCTCTCACTGCAAACGTGCCTATTTCGCCATGTCATTCCTCCAGATGCTGTGTTACTTTTTGGAAGGGCAGCGTGTGGATAAAAGTGGCAGGAACAGAAAGTCCTGAAGGCTGAGACTGAGGTCCTTCTCTTCTCTGGGAAATTCCCAAGGATGGGACTGGCTGGAGCAATTCCCCTTCCTCCGGCAGCAATGTCCTCCAGTTGTCGACACCCATGGTCACTATAACGTCTGCTTCTGGCTTGAAGAAACACTTCTCTGCACTTTGTGTTGAGGAGAGTGGCCAGTGCTGATGTTGAGATCGCTGCCCGACCTAACCTTAGCGAGTGAAAGACTGCTGCTTGAACTGGAATCACTAGTATCCAGTTCTGAAGATTCTCTCCCCAACAACAATATGTGGCTATAATTTCATCATATTTCATTTTACTAAGAGATTCTTGAATTTATTCTTGTGAATATCCCATTCTCGCCAAAATATCTACACGTATCTGATCTGAGATGTCTAGTTCTGCTTCCGCAAATGGTTTAAGTTCATCTTCCTCATGCCCTGCATTGAGCCACCTGTCCTTCGTGATTTCCTGCAGAGTGCCTCGTTTAATTGGATTTAGCACCAGGAAACGTTTGAGAAATTTTTTACAGTCTGTAGACATGTAGAAAGGGATTGTGCCTTTCCCTGTCTATATGATTGCTCCCAGTTCCTTCAGATGTTGCCCAGCAAAGGGAAGTGAGCCGGTGACAAGGACATATAGTATCACCCCAAGATTCCATACATCAACGGCAGGCCCATCCTGTTTCTCGCTCTGGAAGAGCTCGGGGGCTGAGTATGGAGGAGTGCCACAAAAAACGTTTCCAGTTTACTGCCAAAAGTAAATTCATGCTTAAACCAAAATCTGATATTTTGGTGTTCATTTTAGTATCTAATAATAGATTTTCAGCCTTGAGGTCTCTGTGAACGATCTGTTTTTAATGGCAGTACTGGACTGCAGACACGATCTGTCTCAATTTAGCTCTTGCTGCTTCCTCCTCCATTCTTCCATGTTCAACCAAATAGTCAAGGACTTTCACCTCTGCTTGCGTATTCCATGATCATGTAGAGTGTTTTTCCAGTTTCAGTGACTTCACATAACTTTGCTATATGTGGATGGTTTAAATTCTTCATTATTCTGACTTCTCTGAAGAACCTTTGTAGACTTGTTGGATTCAATGAGTTTTGTCAATTATTTTTATTGCAACTGCTCTGCCTGTAAGGATTTGTCTTGCTAATTTTACCTTTGCAAAATTCCCCTTGTCAATTGTTTTCAACAGTCTGTAGTTTCTGATGACAGGTTCTTCATCTGCACAGGAACCTATAGAGTTTCTACACCAAGCTCCACAGCAGCTGGGGTGAGAGGTAACTTCTTGATGCCCATCTCCATGTGATGTGTACCCAAAGCCACCATGTCAGTATCCTCTGGATGACTTTTGGATCCTGGCCTTCCTCAAAGCATTTCAGTTTATCAAGGCTGCACGCTGCCCTCAGCTCAGCCGCCACCTCCTGGCTACAGCCCAGATCCTGGGCCACCGAGGCATCCTCCCAGTGCGAGTCAGTGACCTCTCCACGCCCAGGCAGCACAGGTCCTGGCAGCCCCCTCAGCGACAAGTTTCAGGCCTGGGCAGCCGGCCACACCACAGCTCCCCAAAGGCACCCGCATGGAAAGCGTGCGTGTTTAGCTCGCGAAGCTCATACTCTGGAAAGTTGCAGCCACCAGTGCTGGGGACCGAGTCCTGCCTGCCGCACACCCCACTGCACGTTGGGCCACCTGGGCTGCTTTATATCCATGTTCCTATTTTCTTTTTTTCTGACTCCCATTAAAATAAATGTATATATGACTATTAAAATTAAAAAACTTATATTTATGCACTTTCTAAAATCATTTCATCCATCACCTGTTGGAATACATACCATACTTTGGGATATACCAAGTAAAATAAATATAAACAAGTTCCTTTACTGCAGGACTTATAAGAACGTTTCATACATAAACATACTAGAAGTATATTGGTAGGATATATTGTCCTTAGGATTTCCCAAAGGGACCATTTTTTGTACGTCAGTTTGGGTTATGTTCCATAGAAAATATTCTGAAACACATTGCATAATGCACGTAAGAGAGTAATTCCATGTGTGGTATATAGTTGGAGCTCAGTCACAATTATTTCTCTCTACAGCCATATAAACTTCTCTAATTTTTTTAAAAGTAACTTTGGACATTAATTTAGTTTTCTAGGGAAAAGGGTTTTCCTCAAAGGTGATTTTTAGAAAGATATTGTGATAACATTTATAGCAGTAGCAGCAGGGAGAGGGGAAATACGGCCACAGCATTACTTTAGAAGCATGAATTTGCAAAGCCTGTGTGCCTAAGCTCCTGGGCCCTCCATGGCTTTACTTTAGGAGCATGCATTTGCCAAGCCTCTAATCTTGCCACTGAGTCAGGCCTGATTTAGGGTATTGCCCACCCAGGCCTTCCTCAGGAGTAGATACCAGATTCCCAGATTAGCACACTTTTCTGCTCCATTAGGTCTTCTGTTAAGAAAAGGAAGGCTTAAAATGTTACAGCTAAATATTCATTAGTATGGCCTTTAAAAGAGTGCCGATCCATAGTTTGGAAACTTTAATCAAAGGCTAGTTGTGTTTAGGCTTGAGTGTAACTCTGAACCTTTCTGGGGCTGAACTTTCTGGGGTGGCTTGCTGCCCTGGGGCTGCTTCCTGAGGCCATTCCATCTTGGGGGAGGTGCTAAGCCTGGAGGTGCCTTCGCTTGCCCTGCTCCCCACTGAACTCCAGGTGCTCCAAACTCTGCGTTTCTCTTCCTCCAAACTCAGAGTAAAAACATGGCAGCACGATGAGGAGGACAAAGAGGAGAATAATAATTATGATGACAGTGATGTTTATCGGGCACTTCTTGTGTGCAAGGCCCATGCTAAGCACATGGAATATGCTCTCTTTTAATCCTTGCAAACACTATTGTGGTGGCTGCTGTTGTTGCCTCCGTTTTGTAGCTGGAGAACACAAAGCAGTTTCACGTGGCTAGCAACTGTTTGAGCTCCCCTTTGACTCCAACTCGCGGTCAGTCTGGTTGTCTAGGAGAAAAGCCTCTCCCATGACACAGCTGATCCCTGTGCCCCTGGAGAGTGTGGCTGGATTGTTGAGATCAACAGACACCTCACCTGCACTTCTTACGCCTCGCCCAAGGTCCCCCAGAGGGCCAGGTGCTCTGGTTGTGATCCGAATCTCACATCAGAGATCTGTATGCTTGCTCGGGAGCTTTCTTTGTGCTTTTCACACTGAGGATTCTCACAGGCTTCCCACTTTCTTACAAACCTGTTTCTTGTTTTCTTTCAAGAGGTCACATTGCCTGTGTCCTCCCAGAACCTAAGAGACAGGAGATGGCTGGCTTCAGGGGCCAGCAGCCAGGGTCTCCGGGGTCTGCGGGACCCCTGGGCTTTGGAGCAAACCTGCTCTGAAGTTCTTACCCACAAGGGTTCGGGACCCTCGTCTCACTTTCCACTCTGGGAACATCTCCTCCTCCCTGTTTGGTCCCCACCTCTCTGCTGTGGGGTTTGCTTCAGCTGCACTTGCTCCGTGTCCCCCAGTCCTCTCTTCCGGTCTCTGTCCTGGGAGCCCACCTCACCCTGCATTGCACTCAGTTGTGTTCTCGCCTCAGGAATCAGGAAGCCCCAAAGCCTTGCGGTTTTGTGTTTTTTTTTAAATTGTGGTTATATATATATCATAAAATTTACCATCTTAACCATTTTTAAGCGTACAGTACATTCACATTGTTCTGCCACACCCCTACCATCCATCTCCAGAACCTTTTCATCTTCTCCAACTGAAACTGTACCCGTTACACACTGACTCCCCATTCTCCCCTCTCCTCAGTCCCTGGCAACTGCCATTCTACTCTCTCTCTTTTCTTCCTTCTCTCTTCTTTCTTTTTCTTTTTTTTTTTTTTTTGAGACAGAGTGTCACTCTGTTGCCCTGGCTAGAGTGAGTGCCGTGGCATTAGCCTAGCTCACAGCAACCTCAAACTCCTGGGCTCAAGCAATCCTACTGCCTCAGCCTCCCGAGTAGCTGGGACTACAGGCACACGCCACCATGCCTGGCTAATTTTTTCTATATGTTTTTAGTTGTCCAGATAATTTCTATTTTTTTAGTAGAGACGGGGTCTTGCTCTTGCTCAGGCTGGTCTTGAACTCCTGACCTTGAGCGATCCACCCGCCTCGGCCTCCCAGAGTGCTAGGATTATAGGCGTGAGCCACCGCGCCTGGCCTCTCTTCTTTCTTTATTGATGTATCATAGTTGTACATATTTTGGGGGTACAGGAGATATTTTGATACATTTATACAATGTGTAATGATCAAATCAGGGTAATTGGGACGTCCATCACCTCCAACATTTTTCTTCGTGATGGGAGCATTACAATTCTTCTTTTCTAGCTATTTTGAAACATACAATAAATTTGTTAACCATAATTTCCCTACTTTACCATCAAATACTATAACTTATTCCTTCTATCTAACTGTACTATTGTTCCCATTAACCAAGGTCTTTTCAATCTCTCCTTCCCCCATCCCTTCCGAGCCTCTGGTAACCACAATTCTACTCTCTGCCTCCATGAGATCCACTTTTTTAGCTCCCACATATGAGTGAGAACATGCAATATTTGTCTTTCTGTGCCTGGCTTGTTTCACGTAACATAATGACCTCCATCCAGTTCCATCCATGTTGCTGCAAATGACAGGATGTCTTTCTTTTTCGTTGCTGAATAATATTCCATTGTGTATATAAACGATGTTTTCTTTATCCATTTGTCCATTGATGGGCACTTAGGTTGATTCCATATCTTGGCTGTTCTGAACAGTGCTGCAATAAACTTGGGAGTGCAGATATCTCTTTGAGATAGTTTTCCTTTCTTTTGGATATATACCGAGCAGTGGGATTGCTGGATCACAGGGTAGTTCTATTTCTAGTTTTTTTGAGGAACCTCCGTACTGTTTTCCATAATGGCTATTACATTCCCACCAACAGTGTAGGAGCATTCTCCTTTCGCCACATCCTTGCCAGCATTTATTATTTTTTTGTCTTTTTGATGATAGCCATTCTAACTGGGGTGAGATGACATCTCATTGTGGTTTTGCTGTGCATTTCCCTGATGATTAGTGATGTCGAGCATTTTGTCATATACCGGCTGGCCATTTCTATGCTTTCTTTTGAGAAATGTGTATTCAGGCCTTTTGCCCATTTTTTAAACCAAATTATTTGTTTTTGTTTGTTTTTGCTATTGAGTTTTTTGAATTCCTTATATATTCTGGTTATTAATCAGTCCCTCGTCCCTTAAACACTAACTCCCCATTCTCCCCTCTCCTCAGTCGCTGGCAACCACCATTCTACTTTCTGTCTCTGTGAGTTTGACTACTCTAGATACCTTGTGCTATGATAAGTGGAATCATGCAATATTTGTCCTTTTGTGGCTGGCTTATTTTAATTCATATAGTATCTTCAAAGTCCATCCATGTTATAGCATGTGTCTGAATTTTCATCCTTTTTAAAGCTGAATGATATTCCACTGTATGCATGTACCACATTTTTATTATCTATTCAGCTGTCAACAGACACTTGGGTAGTTTCCACCTTTTGGCTATTGTGAATAACGCTGCTACCAAGAAGGTGTATCAATATCTGTTCAAGTCCCTGCTTTCCTCCTTTTGTCATAGAGTTCTTGTGTGCCTATTTTTTTTCTGTTGGGTTAGGGCTGGAAGGCTGCTAAGCTCTGTGGTGTCAGCCACTCACTCTACACCTGTGGAAACCGAGGTGCAGATGGAGAAGTGACTTGCCTAGGATCCGACCTAGCTGGCAGGATAGCCAGGCCTCGGGCCTCTTGACCCTGCCACATGTGTCCTCCATCCTGTCCTGCTGCCTCCTACTTTGGCCCAAGCCTCAGGCCTCTAGGGCGGGATGCTGACCAGATCCTCTGCCCACTTACAACAGGGACAGGTGTTTCTGGGCCTTCCCACCCGTATGGCTCCCAGCCCCACCCTCTACCTAGCCAGCCTCTGGAACTTTGCATCTTTCTTCCATCAGTGGAGAACAGCAGTGGGGTCTGAGTCTCCAGACACCCCTTCTTACTTCAGAGCTCGTAGGCCCAGCTCTGCAGCCTCTGTGTCCCCTGCTTCCCCAGAAAGGGCTCTGTCTTTGCAAAGAGCAAAAGCCTGGCTCTTCTGCACCCTCAGAAGCTGGGACATTTCCACCCTGGCTTCTACCCAAAGCTTGGACACAAGTGCTGTTGTCTTCCCAAAGGGGCCTGAACCTGGCTTTTCCCCGAACACTTGAATCCACATTCTTTCTGGGTATCAAGAGAAGAGAGCAGTAGAAGGGCAGGGATTTTTTGTGAACCAGGGGCTTTACCCAGTAGGCGTCTATGCTCAGCAGCCCTTAGGCCAGCTGTAGAGTGGGCACTCCCCATGGCCCCAACTAAGAATGGGGTACAGGCAGAGCTGGCCTGTCCTCCCACCCATCCTCCCCTTCCCCTGCCAGCAGTGATGTGGGAGGAATTTCCCTTTTTCCCTTTGTGAGGGAGCATGGCTGCTGGCCTGAGATTATGGAACACAGCCCTGCAGGCCTTCGCTGACCCTTTGTCCCGGCTGCATGGGCCCTGCTGCCTGAATGCTTCACTGATCTCCACGGTGCCTGGGGCAGTGCTTGCTCCCAGAAGGCTCTTCCTCACACTGAGGTCAGATCTCCTCCCAAACCCTCTCCTGCTGTTGCTCCTTCTGCCCTCAGCAATGATAGCTGTTCGTTAAGGCCCTATGCTAAAGGCTTTTACAAGGATTGCTTTATCCCATCTTTGTAGCAGTTTTGCTAAATTGAGATTAGTGAGATAAATTGAGATTAGTAAAGTGAGATTAGATCACTTTACAGGTGAGCGCAGCTGCTCTGCAGCCAGTATACCTCAGTACTGCTGTGCTGGTTGGTAAAATAGTGAAATCCTCTGTACCAATGGAAAATTGCTGTTGCAGCTGCTGCTGCCCTATGCCCCCGGGCCCTTCCCCTGGGGACCCCAGATCTCCTGCTCCAGCACCTGTCCAGCAGTTCTCTGACTGGTTGGGCCCCTGCAGGTGAAGGAACTGAGACTCAGAGAGGTGAAGTAGCCTGTTCTGGGTCACACAGCTGATTAGAGCCCCCTTCCTTCTGATCGCAAAGCCAGGGATGTTAATCCTGCTCTGTGCTCATCGTAGCCCCACTAGCCAACCTGGGAGCTGAAGGACCCACCACCAGCTGCAGAGTGAGCTCAGAATCAGCCCAGGGAGGCTTGGACTTGGTGATGAAGGTGTGAGTAGAGTTCTCATGCCCCCCACCCCCAACCAAGTCTCAGCACAGCCTGGGCACATTCCAAGCTTGTCAGCACCCCAAACTCCAGATGTTTTTCCTCTTTCGTTGCTGACAATCAGGTCATATACTCCTACAGTTAATGCGGGGTTTTGCCCAAATTTCAGAACTTCATGTTGATCACTGTTAGAAGTCATGTGACCTGTTTGGTCCAAGCACGCCAGCCTGACCAGTGGGTGTGAGATCTGCCCTCTCTGCCCTCGTGTTGGGTGATGCTACCTGCCCTGGGCCCCAGTGTCACCTCTGTCAGCTTTTGCTTTGTGCTCACTCCAGGTCTGGTGACTGGGGGGTTCCTGTTCCCTTTAGGCAGGGACAGCCTCTGGACAAAGACCTTGCACCCTGATCGGTGAGACCTGTATCCAGATGGGATATACCCTCACAGTTGTTGCAAAGGATAAATGGAAAAATTCAAATTGTAAGCTCCTTGAAGAAAGGGACTGTGTCCTTCACCCACCATTGTATTCCTGAAGCCAGCTGGATCTGGCATCTATTAGGGGCTTAATTATTATTTATTGAGCAAGGGAGGGAACAAGGCACCTTGCGAGGGGTTTGGCACATGGTAAAACTTCAGTAGATGCCGCTGTTGTGATTGCTCTCATATGATTTATAATATTATTTATGAGGATGACTTGGTGCTTTCAAGAACAGGCTCTATCACCTGTGTGGATAGGGACCGCTGACCCATGCCCCTGTGTCTGAGGAGGCCCAGGAGTGAGGCTCCAGCCCCTGGCTTAGGGATACCACATCTTCCCCCAGTGGTGTGTGAATTGGACCCTGAGTCTTGGGTACCTGGGTGTGTTCATTAAGTCATCCAGCAAATACTTCTGAGTACCTGCTATGTACCTGGCTTTCTTTTCGGCTCTAAGGATGCAGCAGTTGGCAAATCAAAGCCTCTGCTCTCATAAAGCTTATGTTAGAGTGGGGCTGGGGGACAGAGCATAAACAAATACATGTGGTGTCAGGTGTGTGTGAAGGACAGTAAGGCAAGGTAAGGGGAGCCGATGGCAAGGAGGGTCGCTATCTTATGTGGGCTGGTCAGGGAAGGCCTTCCTGATAAGGTGATGTTGGAGCAGGGATCCAAGGGAGAAAGCTGTTCCTGTGTCTGGGAGAAGGAATCTCAGGCAGTGAGAGGATCAGGTACAAAGGCCCTAAGGCAGGGGTGTGCCTGGCCTATTTGGGGAATCCAGGGAAGCCAGGGTGCAGAGCAGATGAGGGGAGGGCTAGTAGGAGAGGTCAGAGAGGGAGCTGGAGGGGACTGATCTCGTAGGGCCTTGTAGGGCAGTAAGAAGCCCTTGGAGGGTTTCCAGCAAAGGAGCAACAGTGATCTGACTGGTGTCTACAAGGCTCTGTGGCTCCGGTGTGGAGAGCAGAATATAGGGGAACCAGGGCAGCATTACGGAGACCAGTTAAGAGGCTCCTGATGGTGGACTAGGGCACTGGCGGAGGAGGTGGCGAGTTGGGGTAGGTCCTGGATGTGTTTCAAAGGAGGAAACGACAGGATTTGTTGATGGAATGTATGGGATGGGCGGGGGTTAGACAGAGAAGAGTCTTTGACCTGTACAACAGGTAGAACAGAGTTATGTTTCTCAAGGTTAGGAAGACTGGTAAAAAGCACATTTTGGGGGGAAATCAAGAGTCTAATTTTGAACATGTTAAATCCAAGTTGCCTTTCACACGTACAAGTAGTAATCAGGGCGGCAGCTGGATGTCTGAGTCTGGAGAGGAGACGCATGGGCTGGAGGTGGAAATCTATGAGTCCACGTGTAAAGTCATGAGATGAGAGAGGAGTGGTTGTGTAGAGGCTGAGGGGACAGAGCAGGACCAGTCCCTGCGGTTGGAGAAGAGCCAGGTGAGAGTGGCGTCCCCCAGGCAAGTGAAGAAGGCGCTTCACAAAGGAAGGCAACATCAACCGCATCAGATGCAGGCGAGGGCCCAGTGGGACAAGGACTGAGAAGTGCCCGTTGGATTTAGTGACATGGAGGTCATTGGGGACTTGACTAGATTGATTTTGGTGGAGTGGTCAAGAATGAAATTCTGATTAGAGTGGGTCGAAGAAAGAGTGGGGGAGAGAATGAGCAGGCACGGAGACTGGTCAAGTCAGGGGGTGCGGCTGTAGAGAGGAGCAGAGAAGTGGAGAGCAGCTGGAGGGAAAGGTAAGGCCGGGGCGGGGTTTTCTTCTTGTAATTTTAAATTTTAATTTAATTTGATTTTTTAAAACGAGAGAAATTATAGCATGTTCACATACTGATGGAAATAAACCAACAGAGAACAGGATGATGCAGGAGAAGCGGGGACAGCAGCAGCAGTGTCCTTGCGAGGGAGGTGGGGGACAGGAGCCAGTGGCCAGCTGGAGGGGCTGGGCTTGGACAGCAGCAGGGCGAGGTCGGCCACTGCAGCAAGAGGGCAGGTGGAGCAGGTGTTTCAGAGAAACAGAGGTAGGCTGGGTTTTTTCCTCATATAATTTTTTTATTGAGATATAATTCACATGGAAAATTCACACATGCAGTTCGGTGATTTTTAATGTATTCACAAAGTTGTGCAACCACAAATTGCTGATTGATTCACAAATCAGTAATCACTGGAATCACCACTGTCTAATTCCTGAACGTTTTCCTCACCCCCTCAACACCCCACACTCATGAGAAGTCGCTCCCTACTCTCCCTGTCCTCAGTGCCTGACACCACTGATCTGCTTTCTGCCTTTATGGATTTGCCTGTTTTGGACATTTCACGTAAATGGCATCATACAACACATAGTCTTTTGTGATTGTCTTCTTTCATTTAGCACAATGTTTTCAAGGTTCATCATGTTGTAATATTATCATAATTTCATTTCTTTTTATGCATGAATGATATTCTAGTATGTGGATGTACTACATTGTTTATTCATCAATTGGTGGACATTTGGGTTATCTCCACTTTTTGGCTATTATGAATAATTTTGCTGTGAACATTCATGTGCAAATTTCTGTGTGGACATATGTTTTAAATTCTCTTGGGTTTGTGTGGGATTGCTGGGTCATATGGTAACTCTACATTTAACATTTTGAGGAATTACCAAACTATTTTCCAAAGTGACTGCACCATCTTACATTCCCACCAGCAGCGTAG
>RJWJ010048544.1:0-10542 GCA_004363605.1 Indri indri | reverse complement strand
CTACAAATGACAAGATTTCATCCATTTTTATGGCTAAATAGTTTTCTATTGTGTGCATATACAACCTTTTCTTCATCCTTTTATCCATTGATGATATTTAATTATATTTTTATTTGTTTATTATCTCTCTCCCCTAGTAAAACTAGAGCAAGTCACAGGAAATCTGAGACTTAAGTTGTATTGATAACTACGTGTATTCCCTTGCACCTAACATACTGCTTGGAATGTAAGTGATTAAAAATATCTGGGGAATATTATACCATTAATGTTTTGTTTGCTTAAAAATACATATTTGGAACAATTATGCAAACTGTTAAGATAGTTAAATTTGAGTAGTAAATGTAATAATATATCTCTCTATTATATTATTTTCTATGTTTTTCTGTATGTTTGACATATTCCATAACTGAAGAAAATGAAAATCTCTGTATCTAGAGCACTTTTAGAATTCAGTAAGATATTGACAGAGAAAACAACAAAACATAAAGAAAAATGGTCATTATAATTAAATTTTTTAGTTTATGTCTGAAGAACATCTTGATTTTTCAAGTATTTATATAGAATAGTTGTTTGTGGCTTTTTAGTAATTACGTATAATTGCCATATAAAACCTATCTATTCTTGATAAAATCATTTATATTTTTCTTGTTAGTAACATGTCTTCTTACTTTTTAGGAATACACAAGTGACACAAAATATTACATATTTATGGCAAGGATTTTCATATAAATATTTCTTGATCCTCAGAAAAACTGTTACCTTTTTATTTAGTTAATAAACTGAATTAAACTCCTCCTTTTGTCAAATGCTCGTAACTTGGGTTTGGGTTATTGTACTTCAGTTTAATTTTGAATGTTGCCTGAAGCAAAGGCCAGACCCAGTGGTGTCTCCCAGTGAGCTCGCCTGGTTTTATTCCAGTTCCTTATGAAGAATCACCCGTCTCACATAAAATACAAACTTAATTGGCACCCTTGCTGTTTGTATCTATGAAAAAGCTGCGAATTGAATACACAATAACAGAACCTTAAGAATAAATGGAAAATATTAACAAGTTGATTTGTATCTCTAAGGAAATATGCAACAAATCAACACAGTTTAGTAACTGAAAGAAGCCAAGTGTGATATTGGAATGGCTTTAAATTAGGGTTGTCCATTGAGAGTAATTTAAAGTTTCCAAATGAGAAAACTAAGAGGCTTAAAACAAATTATTCCATATTTAATTTTAACTATAGACATATGTTTCTTTTATAATAGGTAGCATTAAATAATTGATTAATCAAAGCTAATCATTTCTTAAAAAGAGATTTAAGAGACATACTAATAGAATGAATGTTCTGATTATTTGGGGTTTACTAATGAGTTCATTTAAAGCATATAGTCACTTCAGTATAAATTGTATTCATCCTCTTATTGTTCCTCTTCTGATCAAGTAAAGGACACTGATCCAATTTAGCATGCTCAATAGATGTTGATAGCCACAAATATATTTCAAAATTGCTCAATATTTTAATCCTTTTAGAAGTCAGTGCCATCCTTAGAAGTTCCAAGTGCTTTTCTAGTGATGAAACGTTTTTTGTAAATAATTAAAATTCTAAAACATTTATGTAACCTTAGGTTAGTGCTTCCTAAAGTCCTTTCAAATGGTTCCTGGAAAAATAAGTTTGGAAAATGTTGCAGATTGCATCCCCATTCACAGTGGCTTATGCTCTACCTTAATTATTAAGGACACTCAGAAGACAAGTAATTAAAAAAATACTTTGCCCAAAGATATTTATCCACAGAAGTCTTCTTTTCTAATACAACACCTAATGTCTTTTGGTTAGTGCAAACAACTGAAGGATTATAAAACTGATTCAACTCTGAAAGGATTAGATCCATTCTAATTGTTCTTCACTACAAATACATTATTACTTTTTTCTTATAAAAAATGTTAGGTTTACTTCTGCATTCTAGATGTGCTGAAAGAAAAAGAAAAAAATATTTAGGGTTTATTTTCATATTCATGTTGAATTTTGTGTGGGTGTTTTTCTTTTTCAAAAGAATAACTGGCACCGCTTACTGAATAGGTCATCCTTTCCCCATTGATAGGGGATGCCACTTTTATTGTGTACTGAATTTGCATGGGACTGTTGGCATTCTCTATTTTGTTACATTGGGCTATTGGCTCCACGCTATTACCATACTGTTGTGATTATTCTAGTTCTATAGTAAAATCTGTAACATGAGTTATATCTGTTTTGCTTTTCTTTATGAATGTCTTCACTCTTCTTGGGTGGGTCTTTGCTCTTTCACATGAGTTTTAGAATCAATTTATAAAATCTCACAAAAAATCTTGATGAGGTTTTCATTAGAATTGCATTGACTTTAAGCATTAATCTGGGAGTACTGACATTTTATGACATTGAGCCTTACCATTCAAAGACACAGTATCATTGTCTCTTTTTAAGTTCTTCTTTTCTTTTTCAGTAAAGTTGTATTATTTTCTGCTCAAAGGTCTTATACATATTTTGTTATTTATTTTAGGCTACCTTATAATTTTGTTGCTATTTTTAAAAGTTTACTTTCTTTTTAATTCATGCATTCTAGTTGCTACTGGCATATAGGAATGCAATGGATATTTTCATCATAATCTTTCATCCAACAACGTTGCTATGTATACAATCCAATCATATGATTGGAATATAAAGACAGGGTGGTTTTTTCTTCCCTACCCTTATATCTTTTAGTTTCATATATTATATTTTTTTAATTTTATAATGTTCGTATAACGTTTTAAAATGTTTAGAATATATGTGTATGCATATTTCTTTATTTCAAAATATTGTGGATGTACAAATGTTTTTGGTTACATGGATCACTTTTATTAAGCTTTTGGGTGCACATCACCCAGATAGAGTTCATTGTACCAGTTAGGTAGGTTTTCACCCATTCCCTCCTCCCTCCTCCCCTCTGCTTAATGTCCACTGAGTTTTACTTCCCTCTGTGCACATGTGTGCTCATCTCTTAGTTCCAATTTAATAGCGAGTACATGTGGTGTTTGTTTTTCCATTCTTATATACTTCACTTAGGATAATGGTCTCCAGGTCCATCCAAATTGTTGCAAAAGGCATCAATTCATCCTTTTTATGGCTGAATAGTATTCCATGGTATACATATATCATATTTTCTTAATTCATTCATGAATTGATGAGTACTTGGGTTGATTGCACATCTTTGAAATTGTGAATTGTGCTGCAATAAACCTTCGAATATGAGTATATCCCCATCAAAATACCAATGTCATATTTCACAGACCTAGAAAAAATAATTCTATGTTTCATTTGGAACCAAAAAAAGGCCCTAATTGCGAAGGCAATCTTAAGCAGAAAGAACAAATCTGGAGGCATCACATCACCAGACTTCAAACTATACAAGGCTATAATATTATACAAGGCTATAGTAACAAAAACAGTATGGTATTGGCAGAAAAATAGAGATATAGACCAAGGGAACATAACAGAGAACCCAAATATAAAATCATCCACATACAGCCAACTGATCTTTGACAAAGCAGACACCAATATACACTAGGGAAAAGAAGCCCTATTCAATAAATGGTGCTGGAAAAATTGGATAGCCATATGCAGAAGAATGAAACAGGATCTATATGTCTCAACATTCACAAAAATTCATTCAACATGGATAAAAGACTCAAATGTAAGGCATGAAACCATAAGAATTCTAGAAGAAAATGTAGGGAAAACTCTTCTAGATATTGGCCTAGGCAAAGAATTTATGAGAAAGACCCCAGTGGCAATGACAGCAACAACAATAGTAAATAAATGGGACTTGATGAAATTATGATGCTTCTGCACAGCTAAGGAAATAATCAACAGAACAAATAGACACCCTACAGAATTGGAGAAAGTATTGACAAGCTGTACATCTGATAAAGGCTAATGACCAGACTCTACAAAGAACTCAAGCAAATCAGCAACAAAACAAACAACCAACTGCATTAAAAAGTGGGCAAAAGACATGAACAGAAGCTTTTCAAAAGAAAATAGACAAATGGCCAATAAACATATGAAAAAAATGTTCAACATCACTGATCATCAGGAAAATGCAAATGAAAACCACAGTGAGATATCACCTTACTCCAGTTAGAATGGCTTTTATTTAAAAGTCCAAAACCAATAGATGCTGGTGTGGATGCAGAGGAAAAGAAATGTTTATACACTGTTGGGGGGACTGCAAATTAGTACAATCTCTATGGAAAACTGTATGGAGATTCCTCATAGAACTACAAGTAGATCTATCATTTGTTCCACTGCAAGTACTTTACAAGTGACATTCTGGAAATTGTCATGGAGTATCTCGGATCGTGAACTCTGTATCCAGTGATTGCAAAAGAAGATGTCTAGAGTTCTGGAAAGGTAGGAGAAGAACAAATTTCCTCTTGGTATTGCTCAAGGATCTAGTTCACCATGCTGTCATAAAACAAAATATACAAGTGTTATTATCAAAGCAGCACCATCACTATCACCATGTTATTGGATGATCCTACTATATGCAGGGAACTGGGCTAGCACCTCATGTTCATTGCTTCATTTAATGCATACAGCAGTTATATAAGGTGGACGTTCTTAACATGTCCATTTAACAGATAAAGAGTCTGGGACCCACAGAGATTAAGAAACTGGCTCAGGGACATAATACTAGAAACTGAGAGCCATAAACCAAGCCGAGGCTGTTTAATTCCAAAGTTTCACAAGTAGTGTGGTTTTATTCCTGAGAACCAATGTTTCAGATGAAGATTCAGAAAACCTTAATCCTTTTTGTCTTGGTACTGACACAATTTGGGCTGCTGATGTAAGCATACAGACTATTTTTAAAATATGAAGTACTTTGAAAAACAGGCATATTAATTTTTACATATAGCATTTATATAGAAAAATTAAAAATTTAAATATATAAGAAAAAATTAAAAGAAAATGGCTACTTGAGAAAAACAAGAGATAACTTGCACTAACACTTTAGTTAATTGTCTTCCATTATTTTTCTTTAATGATTATTTGTATACATATATTATGAATATACAGCACAGCTGATAATTGATTTTTACATTTATTTTACAAATATTTATTTTAAAAATATTTTATGAATATTTCTCTATCGATAAATACAAATTTGCCATCATTTTAATAGCTAACCAGTGTTTCTTTCTTTTTTTTCTTCAATAAGTCATGAAGCATGTGGCCACTATCCAGTGTCATTTGACATGAATGTAGAGTAGGTATGTTTAGCCAATCTCCAATTCCTAGATATATAGATAGTTCCAATTTATTTGCTTTTACTCTTGATATATTTATATATCTATGTTTTGCTATACACATAATTATGTATGCCATATATATTATATATATACAGATAGATATATATCAGTCTTTCTGTCTCTCAAATTCCTGAGAACACATATTACATTCTCCAAGAAGTGCTTCTGAAGCTTGTTCTCTTTCGCTGAGGTGATAGAGGAAAATTTTTCACTCTTTTATTGTATATGTGTGTGTGTGTGTGTGTGTTCTATTCACAAAACACTGAAAATTGCCTCCAAAATAGTCCCCACTGCCCAAGTTCTTCAACTCCCTTACATAGCCTGAATGCGGGCACTAGATAAAGCCAGCTGAACCACCTTCACAGTTGATTGACATTGGCTGCATAGATGATTTAGCAACTTCTCTGTGATGTGGAGTACTTGGCTATTACTGCATTGTTTTCATCTCCGAGCCTCTTCTGAAATACCAGGAAGGAAAGAAAAAAAATTACACACTTTGGCAGGTAGTTCAGAAATATTGCAATCTAATTATGTTTTTTTGTCTCTGAACCAGACTGAAAATAGCTAAGAAACAATATTTACAGTCCCCCCAATATTGTTTTTGCTCTGTCTTCCTATGTCATTTAGGGTTCTTCAGTTGCAAGTAACAGAGAGTGACCCTGACTAAGTGAAATTGAATTTTCGAAAGGATAAAACTATATATAAGATAAATATCAACTACCAAAAATAAAAATAGAAAACTGAAAACCAGACTCAGAACAGACAGGAATGTGGTGAACATTGAGAAGTTTGGGCATCTGAGAGCCACTGCTAGAATGCTTGAAACCGAACAGAAGATTGGTATTTAGAGAAAGAATTTGATGTAAGGAGCTTGCAGGCAATCCTTTGACTTCTATGGTGGGAAGAATCAAAACTCTGCTTAATCGTTCTACTATCTATAGAATACACAATGTGGGAGACATAATGTCCCAGAAAGAAATCGGTTGCTGTTATGAACGGGTCATAGAAACTAGGAAACCAGAAACAACAAAAGTTGGCTACATGCTCCGAAACACTCTTCTGCGGCTCAAAATTGTAAGATATTGATATGTTCAAACATTTCAAGACAATCAGCACTAGTAAAACTCTATGAAATTTTAGAATTTATTAGATGTTATTCAGCCTGCCTATTCAATTTTTAGTAACTTTACTCACATGTAAGATAGAGGAAAATCTCACTATGACATTTTTTACATCAAAAGTAACTATTAAAAAATCTACAATGGAAAGCATATACTGTGATTCTACTGCTGATTTGGGCTTAAATCACAATAAAAATGTTATTTTAATTTAAAAATATGGTAGAAATTTCTACACTATGAAATGAACAACCCTAAGTATAGAGTGTCTGGGGAATTCTGGTACAGATACCTTGTGTTTGATGTTACTTCATGTCACCCAGGGAAGCACCATTTTGGACATCATGAATTTTCATTATGAATTCCAAGTGAAATAAAACCAACCTTTACTTTTTTTATGTTATGTGGCAATCAGAACCTCTTCTGATGATGAATTAATGTTAATCATGTTTTATGAATAAAATTATACAAATTATTTTGGGGAGACCCAAATTATTGTCATATTAGTAGATAGGATATGGGAGATATTAGGTCACTATAGAATATTAGTATAGAGATCTTAACAGGCAGAAGCATAAATATTAATACAAAACATCCTCTGAGATATCAATGACCTAAGAATTATTATTGTTCCCTTCATCACTTTACTATTATATTACCCTGGGGTTCTGATGAACCCTAAGGTAATATAACAGAAAAATTAAAGCTAAATTATTTCAGATGAAATGTTCCAAATGGTTCTGTTTTCTTCAATCATACTAAAGAACATATTTTTTCCTGGAATTAGTATGCTAATGCCACTGTCACCCACCTGGAGTTCATCTTGGGACTCTGCTGAATGGGATCCCATTACTTAGAATGGACCAGGAGAGACTGGACTTGAAACTAAGTGGCAGGGTATGTGAATACTTCTGAGAAAGTTCAATCTCTAGTTCCTAACCTTTCTGAACCTGTTATCAGCAGGAAAATGACAAGTCTGGAATTATCAAAACACTACAACATGGTTATTGAAATACCTCAGGAAGTGGGCGAAGGGTCGCTAAGAGGTGCACAGTGGCGGGTGTCCCAGAGGTGAACTTGTTAGCATCACAATTCTTTATCATTTACCGACCTGACTAAAATCAAGGGGAAGATTTTAGCCAAAATATTAGGAAAACAAAATTACAAGAAATGTAAAGAAAAAAATTAAAAGAATTTTTAAAAGGAATGTGGGCAAAAAAAAAAAATGTGGGAAAGGATAGGAAATCTGAAAAAAGTTTTATATAGAAAAAAACTGGGTTTTGTGAAAGAGTGTTGCTTTTTCAGGCCAGAATTGAGAAATGGAAACTAAGTTAACCAGTTTCAACTAGAATGAGTGTGACAGTGCTGAGATGCAGAATGTGGGATTGGGGCTGAATTCCAGTGTGAGAGTATGTAAAAACCGGTCTACAATTTGCATGGGTTTCCCTCTCCCCTAAGTCTCCATATCTCAATGAATTTCCCCTGATTCTAGCAATATATACCTTAGAATTTTCTTATTTTCATATGACTTCTCCCCAGTTTATAGTCTTTGACATATGACCAGATGTTTCTTCCATGCTCATTCATTTAGATTGCTGACCTCCTTGGCTTTACCAGTCAGTAATTTTCATTGAATGGCCTTATAATGATAGTGTAAAATTATTGGCTTTCTGAATGACGGCAAATGATGGGGCTCACCTAGTTATCAGGCATATGCAAGCAAGCAAGCACTGGTTTACTTAACTTTAAGGAAGTAGATTGGGAGGTGAGGATGAAGGCGGAGAAGAGATAGTCAACAGCCTAAAGAAACTTGTCACTACAGTAGTTGGAAAAACCTTAATTCTCTGTGGTAACAGTTCCCAGAGAGTGATCTATGGACCTTCGGGGATCCTTGAAAATTTTCAGGGAGTTACAGAAATAAAAATTATTTAAACAATAATTAAATAATTTAAATAATAATTGCATGAGGGCATTTGCCTTTTTCACTTCTGTTCTCTTATAACTATATGCAAAGTTTTTTTAAAGACTACATGATATGTGATATCATAACGGATTAAATTAAGAAGCAGCAAAACAAGGACAATTGTCTTCTATTAAGCCAGAAATTAAAAATGCTTATAAAAATATAAATAATACCATACTATTTACCAATTTAGTTAAAAGTAGAGCTTTGGGGTTATTAATATTTAAATATGAATTAGTAATAAACTATCTCTTATGAATATAGATGCAAAAATCCTCAATAAAATACTAGCAAACCAAATTCAATAGCACATCAAAAAAATAATCCACCATGATCAAGTGGGTTTTATTCCAGAAATGCAAGGAGGGCTCAACTTACCTACATCGATAAATGTGATTCATCACATAAACACAAGCAAAAACCATATGATCATCTCAACTGATGCAAAAAAAGTATTCGACAAAATCCAGCACCCTTTCACAATAAAAACTCTCAACAAACTAGGCATAGAAGGAACAGATCTCAAAATTATGCAAACCATATATGACAAACCCACAGGCGACATCATACTAAAATGGGAAAGGTTGAAAGCATTCCTCTTAAGAACCGGAAAAGACAAGTGTGCTCCCTGTCACCACTCCTATTCAGCACGCTACTGGAAGTCCTAACCAGAACAATCAGACAAGAGAAAGAAATAAAGGGTATCCAAATCAGGAAAGAGGAGGACAAACTATCACTTTTTGCTGATGACATGATCTTGTATTTAGAAAATCCCAAAGATTCCACCAAGAGACTCCTAGAATTGATAAACAAATTTAGTAAAAGTCTCCAGGTCACAACATCAATGTATACAAATCAGCAGCATTTCTACCTACCAAAAATAGTCAAATTGAGAGTCAAATCAATTTTGTTTTAGTTTTAACTTCTAATTGGTGAATATCAATTGATTTAAAACAATCAACAATAACTCTTTGGGGTTTAGAAAAATTTTTAGTGGTATAAAGGTGTCGTGGGATCAAAAATCTTGAGAACTGCTATTTTGTGCAGTTACATATGTTTCAAAACCTTCTAGGAGTCTCAAAATCCTCTAGAGAAACAGAAAATTTCTATAGTCTGTTGAAAATTTGTTATGCATAGGCAATATTTATCGATGCAACACACTGCTAAGCACTCTGTATTTAACAAGATACATATTCAGATTTAACACAGTATACTGAATACTATTAACTTATTTATATCTTCATACCTTTGGAATACTGTTAGGGACTACCATATGAGCCTTAGCTTCCACCCATGAGCAACTGTTGCTGTGTCTCTGTATTAACATGAATACTTCACACTCTCAGGGCTTGATAACATTAGGCAATAAAACAACCAATTAACTGCTCTTGCTTTATTCCCATGTTGACTGTGAAATCATATAATTATAATTTGACTTGCCTATAGGGAAGGAATATGCTGATCAGTAAATAGAAGTATTCCGTTCTCTTGATAGCTGTATGTTTTATTTAATAATAATTAGGTCTCACTTGATCGTCTTATAAATTAGACTCTTGTGAGTATGGTTAGCCTGACTTAATCCCTTGAAGATTGATTGATTGATCCAGGATGCAAAAACAATCACATTTCTGACACTTCCCAGCTGAGTACCAGCCCTAGAAATGGAACTCCTACCAAATAAGTACCTCTACATGCAGGTCACCCTTCTCTTCTCTCTTACTTATCTGCCTTTTAAAAATTTGCAGTAATCAGTTAAAATGTGTTTTACTCAACTTAAGGCCTGAGAGACACCAAAGTCCCAACTGCCTTTATAACCAAATATATCAATCTGCATCTACCATCTACACTGAGTGTTGAAGATTTGTCCAGTATATAGATTTTAACCAATAATGTTATGTCTTAAATATTATGGGGAAATATAAAACCATTCCACTCCACAGGAAAAATAAAATGCAGCTGAAGAGTGAATTGCCCATTGATCTCCATAAAAACACTTTTAAGCTGTTTGAGCATTAAGTGCTCTTAGAAGCTTATTGAACTTTTGAGCTATAACTTTAGTTTTTGTACTAACTTTACAGCCATGATCTCTACCAGGGAGAGGAATGTTTCAAATTAAGAGTCAAAGAAAACCCATTAACCTTTTCAGG
>RJWJ010048543.1:0-10560 GCA_004363605.1 Indri indri | reverse complement strand
GCAGAGGATTGATTACCCCCACTTAATGGATGAGCACAGTGGATTCAGATAAATCGCTGCTGCAGCCAGGATTTTAATCCGCTTCTGCCCAAGTACAAAGCCAGTGTCATTTCCACTGTACCACAGTGTCCGAGAAAGGAAGGAAACACCTACTCGTATATAGGTATTTCTGAGTTTGCAATGCATGCTATACATACAATCTCTACTCCCTGAAGATAGGACTTCCCTTTTCATTCTGTCTATGGCCTTTTTCCTTCCAAAGAGGGTAGTTATTTCATGGTCCATTTTGCAAATAAAAGCCTTAATTAAGGGGAATACATCGCTGAAACAAGAAAGGGCTCAAGGGCATATATACCCCATTCCTGGACACTCTAAACTGACCCCACGCACACATCACATCACACCCCAACCAGCTCCTAATGCGTGCAGGCACGCGCGCGCTTCTTTAAGGCCTCCCAGGGCTGGCCTCTTCCTGATTCCCCTCTGGTACCCTACACGTCAGTCTCCTGCCGAGGAGAGCTGAGCCTGCTCTGGGCTTAGCCTATTCTTTGGATTTACCTGTCTCTGGCCAGGACTCCCTGCACTAGCCTCCCGACCCCCGCCCCCACCCCCACCCCCACCACACACACACACAGGGCCCTCTGCCAGGACCCCAGCTGTACAACCTTATACCCAGGCAGGTTAAGGTGGGGGGACAACCCACAAGACACACACAACCTCTCACAAGCTTAGCATTTGGCATGGTTCATCCTCCCTGGATTTCATGCCGTAGATACCGGAATCTCAGCAAAAAAGGTAATACTATAATTGTATAGCATTTCTTAGCCTGACTTGTAATTCCAATCAACTCCGCAATGGGTCATTGATACAGCAAATCCCAGACTTTCCCTGCCAACTGAAATCTAGCTCACTTCTGGCTTCCTAGTGTGTGCAGCAGGAACCGTAGAAAATGCCTAGACAGAATAATAAATGGCCGGCTATGACTCTGAATGGCATCCTTCTAGCTCTGTGGAACTACAAAATGCTCTCAAACTAAGGAAGGGCCCCAGGTCTGGGACACTTTACATCATTTTCCAGAATGGACCTACCTTGAGTTCCTCCAGGACATCAAAGCAAAGGCATAGATACGGTGTCATCAAGACCTTGACAGCCTGCAAAAACTGCCACAAGCTGGAGCTCTTTCCTCACAGATGTGTTTTCCTGTTGCTACAAGCATTCCATTAGTTAAATGCAAAAAGTTTCATCTTGTTTAAGTGGTAGGTAGCATGGATCACCACTTTACACAAACCCGAAGGAGAAAAAAAATCCACATGGACAGAAGAGGAGGGAACAAATATTAAGACCTACCACAAACCCTTAGCATCTGGCTCCAATGCCAAGGGGAATATATATTAACACAGAAAGAGACCCCAGGAATGACAGATCATTGCAAAAACAAGAAACAATGCATCAAAGTTTACTCCAGTGACATGAACAATACTGAACTCTGACACAATGATGCAGCAAGTTGTTTTGCAACTGAAAAGACCATTATCAGGGTAGGTGAGACAGAGGCTTGGGGGCCTGAACACAGGGATCAATGGATCACTCACTAACCTGGGCTAATAGTAGACTTCTCAGAGACAAGGTTTACTTATCTCTGAAGTGAAAACAGCAATATTTGCAGAAACAGAGTAGCCCATTGCAGTAGATGGCACACAGGCCTTCAAGCAAAGCTCAATCTGAATATGGTCACTTGATGAGTAATACCAAATTATCTAAACTCCCTGAGGTAGTAAAAGGGTGATAACACCCACCTCAAAAAGCTGTTGCAAAAACTGAGTTAACAGCTGATGTAAAGTGCTCATTATAGTACCAGACATATAAGAAATGCCCAGTAACTAAAACTGTCTATTAAGATTTGCTGAGTGTTTAAACTACCCAACATGGTACTGGGCGCCTTGCCTAATTTATTTTGTCATATTTGATTTGTCTACCCTTCAAGATTTTTATGAAGATAAACATGTTTTTATACATAAATATGGGCACAGAAAAACTTCTGGAAGGATATATATCAAAATGCTAATAGTGGTTATCACTTGGTGCTAGGAATATGATTTTTCTTTCTGCTTACCTTTTTCCAAAATTTTCTACAAACATCACTTACTGAGGTATGTTTTTATTTTGTTTCTGCTTATAAGATAACAACCCTCTACATGAGCCACTCTTTTTTTTTTTTTATTTCAGCATATTATAGGGGTACAGATGTTTAGGTTGTGTATGTTACCCTTGCCCTCTGTCCCCCCAAGCCACTCTTCTTTTTTTTTTTTTTTTTTTTTGAGACACAGTCTCACTGTGTTGCCCTGGCTAGAGTGAGTGCCATGGCATTAGCCTAGCTCACAGCAACCTCAAACTCCTGGGCTCAAGCGATCCTCCTGCCTCAGCCTCCTGAGTAGCTGGGACTACAAGCATGTGCCACCATGCCTGGCTAATTTTTTCTATGTATCTTTAGTTGTCCAGATAATTTCTTTCTATTTTTTTTAGCAGAGATGGGGTCTCGCTCTTGCTCAGGCTGGTCTCGAACTCCTGAGCTCAAACAATCCGCCCGCCTTGGCCTCCCAGAGTGCTAGGATTACAGGAGTGAGCCACCGTGCCCGGCCGAGCCACTCTTTTTTAAAAAAAGAATTAATCTTTGCTCTCCATGAGGAACCAGCAAGTGTTTTTCCATTTAACAAAAGCAGCTAACTGACTTATCCCCTCTTCACTTCGCCAACAGGGAACTCTGAGCCAAAAGTTTAGTTCAATCATTCAATTAGGTCCTTAATGTTACATATTTCTATTTAATTTCCCCGATCTTGACTTCCTATTCTAATTTATATTTGTCTTATCCTGATTTTGTATTTCTTGTTTTCTCAATGTTTGTCATAAATTTGTTGTCTATAAATCCTTTATAGAATGAGGCCAGGCACACATATGCATTCATATAAACATCTGGTGACTTTTAAGGATTGCTGTAACCCATGCACTTCGTGCTTTGTCCCTACATTTCACAGTATTCTTGTTTAGGACATTAAATGACAGAATTATAACGCTTAAATTTAAACTCTATTTCCGAGATTTAAAAAAAATACCAAATGCAACATAAGAACGCAATAATACCATAATTTTAAGCATCTCAGAAGTCTCATAATAAAACGGCCAGTTTTATTAAATGCTGAATTCCCAAAATTATATATATTTCTTTTTTAATTATTAAAAAAGCCCTCCATACCCATCCCACCCTGCTTTAAGCCCTTCCTCCAAACTAGTTATTGTCCAAGTAGTATCAAGCTCAACAAAATCCCCCGTATACCCAAAAGCGGAGAAGACAGGGGTCCCGAGGACAAGTATGCTGGGGTCTTTACCCATACTGTAGAGTCCTCATTAGCTAACTGATGCAGGAAAGGGAAGAATGGAAACAGCTAAAACACACAATAAGGAAGGGAATTGGAATGGGCAGCCTGACAGAAGACTTTTATAATTTATGCCAATTTACACATGTTTCAGGTGCCCACCAACTCCAAGGGAACGGACCAAACTAACCGCACGAACAAAGGCCTCTGCCAGGGCCTCCTCTCCCTACGACCTCATCTCAGGAATCATTAGGGAGTCCAAACAGCTTCACAGTTCCAGCTTCCCGACTGCTGTCATATTTGCCATCTTTGTCATCACAAGCAAATGCCAGCAGAGGCCTTTTGGGGTGCCAAGCCACAGTGAAGGTTGGAGACTCACACTGCACCTCCCATAGCTTGTCTCCTACAGAAGTCAATACAGAGAAACAAATCAACACCTTAATTTGGGCACACTCTAAGTAATTACCTATATTAACTCATTTAATCCATTTAATAATCCTGTGAGATAGGTAAAATAAATTACCTCATTTTACAGTGAAGAACCCTGAGGCACAGAGAGGTCACAGCAGGATCTGAACACAGGCAGGTTAACTTAAGAGTAGGTCCCCAGCAGGAGAGTATCACTGCGTCACAGGACCGTGGGCTTACATAAAGGACCTGCGTGGCTGGATGGCTGGGCGGTGCTCACGGCAATGTTAACCAAGGCATTCTTTAAATGGTGGAATTTCAAGTTTTTTACTTTCTTCCTGGAAGTTTTCTACATAGTTTGAATTCTTTTACTATGAGTATCACATATTTCCAAAAAGAATAAAGCTACATTAAAATATACAGCTGAGGAAATTCTTTTGTAAAATGAATACTCTCCTCCTCCCATATTTTTATTTTCAACTATGTCTGTTTCATTGTTTTTAAAGCAAAACTTTGATAATTCCTTAAATTACAAAAAATATGTTTTTTTCAAGTTCATATTCAGGCAAAACATAAAACAAAGTATACTATAACATTCAAATAGTTTGTATTTAGATGGTGGGAACACAGGTGATGCTTTTTTCTTCCTCCTACTCTGTATTTTACAAATTTCGTTATAATGGAAGGATTAAGTGTTAACAAAATGTGAAATATTTTCCTAAATCACTTTACTTCAGACCTGCCTGTTTCTTTCGTAACTCTGTTCCCTCATTACCTGGCAGTAATGGTCATAATACAAAGACACTTGCCTTAAGGAGACAAATTCACTTATGATAAGGCTGGTGAAGCAGTAATGTGCAGAGATGAAAACACACGACAAGAGAAGTCTGTTGGCCATGGATGAAAGACAGAAGATTCTCATTAAGTTACCTGTTTCTACTTCAGCTATGTCAATAAAATGATCTTCTGATGCTGAGGCCAGCATTTTCCCATCATGGCTAAAACTGAGCGTCCTCACAGGCCAATCCAGCCTACAATATGGAGTGGACAAGAGACATTAGAATTACCCAGTTAGAGGAGGATACAATTTCACCCAGGATGAAATAAAATTAATTTACCCAACAAGGAAAGTGCTAGGCAGATCACTTACCTGGAAAAGCACCGAACACACACTAACTCATCCACATCCCAAAGGCTGACCAAAGCGTCTGCACTTCCTGTAGCAAAGTACTTCCCCATGGGGTCAAACTTGATACAGATGCAGTTAGAAGGATGGGCGTTGATGGACTGCACAGGCTTCAGTTCTGGGTAGCTGAGAAACAAGACAACTAAAGACAATGACTGTGGTGCTTGACAATAACAGGAGACAGTGAAGAAGAAAATCAAATAAGACAATAGAACAAAACCAAAGACTGTAATTCAAGGTAATTTTCCTGAAATAAGATTTCAAAACACCTATTGTTTTCAAACTACATATTGAAAGAGCACAACACGCACCTGAGAATATAAACTCAGACCAACATCAAGACACAGACTTTAAAGAAAAAGAAATTCAATTATCATCAGACTGTTAAACAGCGACACTTAATGCCAAAAAAAAGTGGAGTACCATATTTAAGATACACAAGCAAGCAAACATGAGTCAAGGATTTTTATATCCAGCAAAGCTGAATATCAAATATAAAAATACAAATAATAAGCTCAATAAAGTATCTGTAAGTTTTATATGTATATAAATAAGCTATAATAAGAACTCTGGGAATAATGCTCCCATGAACTCTTCCTGAAGAATCTTAACTAGAGATCTGACAACCAAAGCAACTAGACTTATGAGCAAAAAGACTGGTGATGGACATTAAATACACAGTTTCTTGTAGAAACTATGTATGATTTAAAGGGAGAGTATAGTATGTAATACCTATATACTCTGACAATATACAGTACTATTTTTTTAATAAGGGGAGAATGGGGAAAGCATATGCAAAAAGCAAAAATTTTTTTGTGTCTTAAGCAATCACATTGGTGGTAGTGGCAGTAGTATTGTTATTCTGGAACATCTGTATGTTTAACATGGGATAAGGGTAATAAGTAACCATGGGATATTGTAATTCTGAGATCCCCTGTGCCCTTGGAGAACTAGAATACTCAGTTTGGTGGGAAAGAGATATATTTATAATATAGAAGAAGTTTAGCAAAATCCCTGTAGTCCTGAACTTTGGAAGTTATCAGTATGAATTCACAAGGCATTTTATCTTTAAAAATATAAACATATATTTCCAAGCTGTCTACTGGAAAGGCCTAGAAACAATGACCAACCCAGTAGTAATGGACATTCCTAGTTTCAGTATCATTTCGCGGGCTTCTTAAATAATTTTCTGATTAAAGGTCTGGGGCAGGAAACATACAAAATAAACATGAAATATCTTATCATACTAGACAGCAAGAAATAAAAGACTATTAAGATTATGTTGAAAAAAGGGCTCATGAATCAAGTTGAAGAGGCTCTCTTTGGTGAAAAAGGGAATAATTTGAGCTTCAATAAGCATAACAGTTACAATACATTGGAACACATCAACTATGTTTAAATACATGAGTCCATAATGACTCTTAAAAAAAAAGAAACCTCATCTTTGAAGGTAATAGGGAACTAATTCATTATCTGAAGACAAAGGGAAAAAAATCAAGAATTTATCCTGCATTCCCTGGATGTACTATACTATTGGGTAACCAAACAGTATAACAGATGAGAGGAAGTATCTCTATAAAGTTTCCATCAAGTAAAGAAGCACACGGAGTCAGCCAATTCCAGACTGGGAGAGTCTCCACAGGTTCACAGTCCGGTTTTTTCAACAGAATGGAAGGCCTCCATCCCTCTTTCACTAGTTTCTGTTAAGTACTAATAGTTTAACAGACTCACAAGACCTATCAAATTTTTTTAAATGAACAAAACTATAGTATCCAGGGTTGTACACTGGTAGATAAAACTATGAAGAAACACTATAAAATCAAGGTAATGTTTACTTTTGAGAGAAGGAGTTGTGATTAGGACAAAACACAGGGATGCACTTCTGGGGTGGCTGGAAAGAATAATTTCTCAACCTAGGAAGAGTTATACAGGCGATAAGCATATAATAGGTCATTAAGTTATACATTTGTTTTATGTAGTTTTCAATATCTCTTTTATAATAAAAACTTTTTTTAAAAGTCATAGAACCCCCACTGCCTACAAAATAAAATCCAAGATAGTAAGCATAAAATTCAAGGCCTTTTATAATCTGGTCCCAATTACATTTCAATTTTATCTTCCCATTATCATGCCCTCTCTTCATATTCCCTATCCTCTGCCACTCCCCAACAACTCTGACCTAACTACTCTTCAAATAAGTCATGCTTTTGAACACCTGTTTTGCCAACTGTGTGGTTCCCTTTTGCTGATTCTTAATTCTCTTTCAAGATCAAGCTCAGAAGCTGCCTCCTTTAACCATCAGAGTCAATATGACAGGTTCTTTCCCTGGAATTCCACAGCAAACTCCTGGCCTTTCTATCACAGAACCTATCTCACTCTGCTCTGCATTGCTCACCCGGGGTAGTAGAAAAAATAGGATTGAACAGACCTGAATTTCAATTCCACAATTTTATTCATTTAGAGAACAAATATTTATTGAGATCCTACTATGTGCAGCAAGTACTGGGCTAGGCATTAGGGATTCAACAGTAAACAGGCAAACACAGTCCCTACTGTCATGGAATTTACAATCTAATGGGATACATAAGTAATATGCAATTACAATATAGAATGAGAAGTGCTTCCAACAGGAAGTATGCAAACTAAGCCTCTAACCTACCTCTAATCTTGGGGGAAGATGGGGGTGTGGATGGGTTCCCTGAAGGGAAAGTGATATTTAAGTTGAAACTTTAAGGTACAAATCAGCCTCAATTCAAGGTGTATCCAGTTCTAGTGCCCACCAGCTGACTGGTGACTTAATTTCTCAACCTCAGATCCTCATCTGTCAAATGGGAAACATACCATCAACTCCTGAGAATTTCTATGAGGACTCAATCAGATACAAAGTATATAAAACATAAAGCTCAAATGTGTTTAATAGACGTTAGTATTCCTTATTACTATTGGCCTTTTAAGCTCCTTCAGGATAGACTCAAATCTAACTCTTCTCTATAACCGTTACAGTACTGGGAACAAAGATGTAACAATCTCCTAAGCTAAAATCCCCTCACCTGAGGATGTTGATACAACCATTGCCATTTGTCAGGAAGAACATGTTATTATCATTGTTCCAGGAGATTTCGTTGACCTCAAATTTGAACTGCTCTTCTGCTTTGGAGCGGTGTGTCTTGGCATCAATAAAGGTCACCACATCATCCTTGTTGCCTACAGCAATGGTCTGCCCATCAGGACTCCAGCAGATATTAATGTTCTCCCCTGGGAACCCAGATACAATCAGCAAGATAATATGTTTCCTCACAATCCTCCAGAGTTTATTTTGCTATCCTAGTAAGAAGACCAGAGCTATCTTCAGAGCTCAGTCATTAAGATCCTAGTCAATGGAAGGGAACTATCACTTACAAATCATTAACTCATTCATCCAGCTCATTCATCTACAAATCTCCCCATTTGGTCCTCGCGATACTTCTCTAAGGTACACTTTATTATCCCCATTTTACAGATGAAGAAATGGAAGACCAGCCAAAGTGTCAAAGCTATGAAGTTATAGACCAAGATTTACCCAGATTTGACCCCGAAGCCCTCTATTCTCTTACACCAACATTTCTCAAACTCTAGTCATTTCCATGCCACCTTCACAATTTTTGTCCTATCCATGTAACAGCTATACTTGTCTTTATTCAAGATCTTTCTTAAATGGATCCAAAATATTTATTTAAATAAATATAACTTCAATTTAGCAATAAATTCTATGAGCTAGTTCTTTTCTTCTAGCAGACATTAAAATATATACCTAACTGGTTTTAATGCTCACCCATGTATCACCTAAATCACTCATGTATCACCAGTTGTGTACTTCAGAAAAGCACTACATCATTCTGCCTCCAGGTACAAGTCTTGTCAACAAAGTCCAGCAGCCCACACTGGACACATCAATAACAATTTCATCTACTTTATAGACTTAAAATGCATATTTTTTTCACATTTTAGTATCTATGACCCATCTTAAAATGTATCAGGATGCATTTCAAAATTTTCCTGTATCATGGTTATCTGGCTACTTTCTTTCCTAATGGCACATAAAACATTGGTGCATTGTTACAATCAATGACGCTTTAGAGTCAATTACAATAAATGGCCTCAAGATTTGTAAAATAATACCTAGTAAGAACACACCTTATAAATGTACTGCACAACTTTGTGGTCATTTTCTCCTAGACCATCAAAGCTTCAGCCATTTTTTTGGGGGGGATAGTCTTGCTCTGTTGCCTAAGCTGGAGTGCAGTGGCAGATCATAGCTCCCTATAACCTCAAACTCCTGAGCTCAAGTGATCCTCCTGCTTTAGCATCCCAAGTAGCTGGGACCATAGGCACATGCTACTACACTTCAGCTAATTTTTTAATTTTTTATGGAGATGGGGTCTCACTACACTGCCCAGGCTGGTCTTAAACTCTTGGATCAAGTGATCCTCCTGCCTCAGCCTCCCAGAGGGCTGGGATTACAGGTGTGAGCCACCAAGCTTGGCTGCTTCAGCCATTCTAACCTACCGGAATTTCCCAAATTCTCCATGCCTTTGCACATGCTGTTCCCTCCAAGAACTGCTGCACTCCTCACCCACTGCACCCTGACCACTAAGTTCCTACGACTATTCTAAGAGTTTGCTCAAATTTTGTGAGGCTTTCCCTGTCTCCCCGAGATAGACGTTGACATTTCTATTCTGGGTATCCACCTGCAGACATCTCCACTGTTAGATGAACCATGTCTTGTTATGTCATTTTTTACACCTATGTCTCTCTTCCCACACAAGGACCATGAGGTCCTTGGAGCTGGAAACTCTTATTCAGCTCAGGATGTCTCATACCTAGCAGAGTGCCAGGAACAGAGAAGATATTCAGCAAATGGTTGTTGAACAAATACAAGTAGCTTATCTTCCTATTGCCCTCTCTCTGAATCGTCACCTTTAGTGTTCACAGTGGCAATGCATTTGGTAGTCCTCACATCCCAGATGCGAATGGTTTTATCTCCAGACGCAGTGACAAAGAGGTCAGGATTACTTGGATGCCAACAAAGCTGGTCCACACTATCCCCATGTCCCCGGTAATTGTTTTCTTTGACCTGAAAAAATAGAATCCAGATGTCACTTCACACAGATTTAGCTGCCTTCACATGTAACTTTTTAATTTTACTCAAACCAAGGTATCTAGGGACCAACAAAGATCTGGATGATCAAAAAGAATACAGTCCGTCCAAGCCCTTTCTCCAAAGCTGTTCCCAATATCCCCCCTCCTCTCCAATAACTCTGAACTGTTCTGAGCTTCCACACCAGTGCCCTTACTCTTTTGACCTCCCTGGTTCCTCCTCCTTCCTGGTTTTCCACCTTACTCTGCTACCAATCTCCCAGCCCTCCTTCTCATTCCCGCAGGACGCCAGATTACTTTCAAAGGGGCCAGCTCACCACCACAGGGATCCCACGACGGCCCCTAGGCACTCCTCGCCAACACACCAGTCCTCCCTACCCAGCGCTCCCCATCCCACACGTCCTCCTCACCGCCAGTCTTCACCCTCTCCTCACCTCAGCCCCCATCCCCACACCTCAC
>RJWJ010048542.1:0-10560 GCA_004363605.1 Indri indri | reverse complement strand
CTTTTCATTATAAGTATGCAGCTTTAGACTGAATGAAGTTACAGATACAAGCGGCTATATTCTCTCAGAGAAAACTGCTAGACATGGCCCAATTTACAGGATAGCACAACTTTGGCAAGGAAGGCAGTGGGTATTGTTTGTAGTTCAACACACCTGAGAAAGCAGAAGTCTTTTCCTTATAAGTATCAAACTTTTATGCCGAATGGGCTTACCGATACAAACGCATACAATCCCTCTGAGAAAGCTACTAGACATGGCCAAATTTACAGGATAGCAAAACATTGGGAAAGAAAGCAGTGGGGATTGTTTGTAGTTCCACACACCTGAGAAAGCAGAAGTCTTTTCCTGGTGTCAAACTTTTAATTTTCTTATGCAGAATTTTCAGTTTTATTTAGTTGCAATATATCTATTTGCCATTATAATTCCTTTTTTGACCTGTGAATTATTTAGAGGTTTGTTTGTTGATATCCAAATTGAGTATCATTTTTTATTTTGTTTCATTCTTGACGCTAACTTAATTTCTTTGTGGTGAATTGACTTAGCATAAATACTAGCATATATTTGAAAAAAGTCTGGACTTGCTTTATGACTTACAACATTATCGTTGTTTTTGTATCACCCATGTTTGCTTGAAAAGAATCCTTATTCTCCAAATGCTTGTTATGTGATTCTATTTATATCCATTAGATCTAGTGTTTTAGTTTGTTCAAATCATCATGATCCATAGTAACATTTTTAAAATAAATCTATTAACTGCTAAGAAATACAGGCTAATATCTCTCATAGCAATGGTAGATTTATCGATTCATCATTGTACTTCTCATTATTTTTGCTTTATGCATCTTACAGCTATATTATCAGTTACATATAAGTTTAGAATTGTTATATCTCTTGATGACTTGAATTTGTGATCAATATGTATAACATATAGTGGACTTATCATTAGCAATACTTTTTGCCATTAAAATAATTTTATCTGATAGTAGTATATCTATAGAAATAGTCTTCTGATTAATGTTTGCCTGGGTTATTTTTTTATATCACTGTACTCTCAATCTTACTATTTCACTGTAAATAGAAGTTAACTGGGGTTTTAAAAATATGAGTAAGTCTCAATAATTTAACTGGAAAGTACACTTTATTTAAATTTATTTTGATTACTGATATGTTTGGATTACTTTGTACCATCTTATTTTGCAATTTATTTCTCTAAAATTTGTTTAATTTTTCTGTTTCTAAGTTATCTTTGAACTCATTTCATTTTTCTAGCATAAAGGAAAAAATGCATTCTAATTATCATAGAAATATTCAAATACATATTTAACGACAGAATCTGTGATTAATCAATGTATTTATTGTTTTCCTTAACAAGGATATTACAAGGCTTTAACTGCAATTATTCCTCTTTAAGTACTAAAGGTTAATAGTAAGTTGTGTCTTGCTTGTTTTATATTCCTTTGCACTAGACAATATTATTGTCTTACATATTCACTGTTTAGAAATTTATCTATGTTTGTCATATCTTCCTGCTTCTCAGGTATTTTTTATATAGTCAATCCTCACTATTCATGGATTCCATATTTGTAAATTTGACTGCTTGCTAAAAGTTGTTATCCCAAAATCAATACATGTGGCACTTTCACAGTCATTCAAGGATATACACGTACTCAGAAAATTAACCCATTTGATTCTCACGATGCATAAATTTCCAGCTTAGGATGAACAAGGTGATACTCTGCCTTCTTCTTCCAGATCTCACACTGTAAACAAGTGCCCTTGTCGTGGTCCATTTAGTGCCATATTTTTCACATTTTTGCACTTTTTGTTGGTGATTTCACTGTTTACATGGCCCCAAGGATAATTCCCAAGTGCTGTCTAGTATTCCTAAGAGCAGGGAAGCTGTGAAGTAATTTAGGGAGAAAATACATGTGTTTAATTCATGCCTTTGTTCAGGCGTGAATTTTGGAGCTGTTGACCATGAGTTCAACATTAATGAATCTGTAATACATATTAAATAAGGTGTCTTTAAACAAAAACACTTACAGAACAAGGTAATATATTGATTGTCCAGTGATATTGTTATAATCTGTATTTTCTTTAAGAGAAATGGTTCAGTATTTGCTAATTCAGTGTTCACGGCAACTTCATGGAACAAAATTACTGTGGAGAATAAGAAGAATCAACTGTGTTATGATTTTCCTTCCTCCTGGAATAGATTACTTAAAAATCCCTTGGAGGCCTATTGGTTGTAAACACACTCAGTTTTCATTTATTTAATTATATCTTTATTTTATCTTCAGTTTTGAAAGATGGTTTCACTTGGTATAAAATTTCGAATTGATAACTGCTTTTGCTTAGCACACTGAAAATGCTTTTCCATTGTTTGCTGGCTTTCATGTTTACTACTAAGAAATCAGCTATGAAGCAAACTGCTATTCTTGCTAAGTAATCTCTCTTTACTTTCTGATAACTGTTAGACATTCTCTTTACTCTTCTAAAGTTCATTAAACTTCATGATTCGTGTTTTTAATCAGTTCCAGAAAATGTACATTGATTTTTTTTTCTCCTTGAGTATTATACCTCCTCCATTCTCTCTTTCTGGGACACGGAAGAGACGTGTTTTAGATCTTCTCAATCTACCCTCTGCATCTCTGTAACCCTTTAACATTTTGTATTTCTTTGTCTGTTCTTAGCTGTGAATATTTTCTTCAAATTGGCTTTCAAACCACTAATACTCTTTATCTGAGCTATTCTGAATTTTAACAATCCCTTGAATTTATAGATTCAAATATTATTTATGATAATGTCTAATATTGGAGTTTTACTTGATTATTTTCTTAAAGCTGTCTTGTCAATTTTTACATTCTCTCTATTTCAGTTACTTTTGATACCTTATTTTATCCTAAACGTGTACACTTATGTTTTATCTCTTATTTCTGGTATTTGCGATTTATGCTGTCTAGAGTCTTCTGTTTGCTGTTCCAGCTGATGCTTCTGCCTGATGATTCATTCTTATGCTTTGTGATTTTTTTTTTTTTGGTCTTCATAATCCTGTGCTTTCATCTGTGATAAGTTTTTCAGTTCTGGACATAAACTGTTTCCTTCTAGAGAGGATTTGCATTTGGTCGTTCTAAGCATCTGTGAAAACATCTGACCTGAGACCAATTTAAATTAACTTTCCTGCTAATACATGTCTTAGTTCACGCTGCAATAACAATGTACCACAGAATAGGTGGCTAATAAACAATAGAAATTATTTCTCACATGTTCTGAAGGCTGGAAAGTTCAAGATCAAGGCACCAGCAGATTTAGTGTCTGATGAGAGCTTGCTTCCTGATTCAGGTAAAAGGATAAGACAGCTGTTTTTCTTTCTCTTTTTCTTTTTCTTTTACTAAGGACACTGATCCAATTCATGAGGGCTCCATCCTCGTGGCCTAATTAATTCCCCTAGGCCCTACCACCTAAAAAAATGAAAGCTACATAACTATAATGGAAAGAGATCTCCTCTCTTAAGTTTGTTTCACTACAAACTATACCCACTGCTTTCTTTCTCAAACTGTGGCAATCCCTGTAAATTGCCCCTTGTCTAGCAGCTTTCTCTCAGACAATGTACGCATTTGTATCTGTAACTCCATTCAGATTAAAAGGCACATGCTTATGATGAAAAGACTTCTCCTTTCTTAGGTGTGTTTAACTACAAACTATACACACTGATTTCTTTCTCAAAGTTGTGAAGTCCTGTAAATTGGGCCATGTCTAGCAGCTTTCTCTGAGAGAATGTAAGAGTTTGTATCCCTAACTCCATTCGGCCTAAAAGTTTCATACTTATAATGAAAAGACTTCTGCTTTCCTAGGTGTGTTTGACTACAAACTGTACCCACTGCTTTCTTTAACAAAGTTGTGTGCGCTATCTTGTAAATTGGGCTTTCTCTGGGAGAATGTATGCGTTTGTGTCTGTCACTCCATTTGGCCTAAAAGTTTCATACTTGTAATGAAAACACTTCTGCTTTCCTATGTGTGTTTGACTACAAACTGTACCCACTGCTTTCTTTAACAAAGTTGTGTGCGCTATCTTGTAAATTGGGCCATGTAAGCAGCTTTCTCTGGGAGAATGTATTTGTTTGTATCTGTAAATCCATTTGGCCTGAAAGTTTCATACTTGTAATGAAAAGACTTCTGCTTTCTTAAGTGTGTTTTACTCTAAACTATACCCACTGCTTTTTTTCCAAAATTGTGCTATCCTGTATATTGGGCTGTGTCTGGCAGCTTTCTCTGAGAGAATGCATGCATTTGTATCTGTCACTCCATTTGGCCTAAAAGCTTCATACTTATAATGAAAAGACAGCTGCTTTCTTAGGAGTTTTTGATTACAAACTACACCCACTGCTTTATTTCCCAAAGTTGTACTATCTGTTAAATTGGGCCATGTCTAGCAGTTTTCTGTGAGAGAATCTATGCTTTTCTGTCGGTAACTCCATTTGGCCAAACAGTTTCATACTTGTAAGGAAAAGACTTCTGTTTTTTTGGTCTTTTTGAGTACAAACTACACCCAATACTTTCCTTTCCAAATTTGTGCTAATCTGTAAATTGGCCCATTTCCAGCAGCTTTCTCTGACAGAATCTATGCATTTGCATCTGTAACAGCATGCGGTCTAAAAGCTTGATGCCTATAATGAAAAGACTTCTAATCTCATGTTAGCAGCTTTCTCTGGCAGAATGTATGCATGTGTGTTAGTCTACAAACCGTACCCACTGGTTTCCTTCCCAAAGTTGTGCTAATGTATAAATTGGGCCATATCTAGCAGCTTTCTCTGAGAGTATGTATGTGATTGTAACTATAACTGCATTCGGCCTTAAAGTTTAATACTTATAATGCAAAGGCTTCTGCTTTCTTAGGTCTGTTTGACTACAAACTACAGCCACTGCTTTCTTTCCCTAATTTGTGATAATGTGTAATTAGGCCATTTCTAGCAGATTTCTCCAAGAGAATGTATGCGTAGGTATCTGTTACTCCATTTGGCAAAACATTTTCATACTTTTAAGGGAAAGACTTCTTCTTCCTTAGGGTTCTTTGACTACAGACGACACCCAATGCTTTCCTTCCCAAATTTGTGCTAATCGGTAAATTGGCCCATATCTAGCAGCTCTCTCTGAGAGAGTGTATGCTTTCGTTTCTCTACCTCTGTTCGGCCTTACGGTTTCATACTCGAAATGCAAAGACTTATGCTTTCTTAGGAGTTTTTTATTACAAACTATACCCACTGCGTTGTTTCCCAAAGTTTTATTATCTGTTAAGATGGTCCATGTCTAGCAGTTTTTAGTGAGAGAATCTACGCATTTGCTTCAATTACTCCATTTGGCAAAACAGTTTCATACTTGTAAGGGAAAGACTTCTGCTTTCTTAGGTCTCTTGGAGTACAACCTACACCCAATGCTTTCCTTCCTTAAATTGTGCTACTCTGTAAATTGGCCCATTTCTAGCAGCTTTCTCTGAGAGAATTTTTGCATTTGCATCTGTAACTACATTTGGCCTTAAAGTTTGATACTTCTAATGAAAAGACTTCTGCTCTCTTAGGTGTGTTAGTCTACAAACTATACCCACTGCTTTCTTTCACTAAATTGTGCTATCCTATAAATTGGGCCACGTCTAGCAGCTTTCTCTGAGAGAATGTAAGTGTATGCATCTGTAATTCCATTCGGCCCAACAGTTTCATGCTTATAGTGAAAAGACTTCTTTCTGAAGTGAGTTTAACTAGAAACTCTACCCACTGCTCTACTTCCCAAAGTTGTGGCACTCATTAAATGGGGCCATGTGTAGCAGCTTTCTCTGAGAGAATGTATCCATTTGTATCAATAACTGCATTCCACAACAAAGTTTCATACTTCTATTGCAAAGACTTCTGCTTTGTTAAGTTTCTTTGACTACAAACACACCCACTGCTCTCTTTCCCAAGTTCTGTTATCCGTTACATTGGGCCATGTCTAGAAGCTTTCTCTGAGAGAATGTATGGGTTTGTGTCTGTAACACCGTTCGGACTGTAAGTTTCTCACTATAGTGAAAGGTCTTCTGCTTTCTGAGGAGTGCTTGACTGCAAAGTATACCCACAGTTCTGTTTCCCAAAGTTGTGCTTTCCTGCATATTGGGCCATTTATAGAAGCTTTCTCTGAGAGAATGAAAGTGTTTCTATCTGCACCTGTATTTGGCCTCCAAGTTTCATCATTATGCTGAAAAGACTTCTGCTTGCTTAGGTCTGTTTCGCTACAAACTATGCCAACTGCTTTCTTTCCTAAAGTTGTGCTATCCCTTAACTTGGGACATGTCTAGCTGCTTTCTCTGAGAGAATGTATGCGTTTGCTTCTGTAAACCCATTTGGCCTGTAATTTTCACACTTATAGTGAAAGGTGTTCTGCTTTCTGAGGAGTGCTTGACTGCAAACTATACCCACGGTTTTCTTTCCCAAAGATGTGCTATTCTGCAAATTGGGCCATTTCTAGAAGCTTTCTCTGAGAGAATGAAAGTGTTTAAATCTAGAAATGTATTCGGCTTCCAAGTTTCATCCTTATGCTGAAAAGACTTCTGCTTTCTTAGATCTGTTTCACTACAAAAAATACCAACTGCTTTCTCTCTTAAAGTTCTGCTATCCCTTACCTTGGGACATGTCTAACTGCTTTCTCTTAGAGAATTTAGGCATTTGTTTCTCTAAGGCCATTCGGCCTTTAAATTTCACACTTATAGTGAAAGATCTTCTGCTTTCTGAGTAGTGCTTGACTGCAAACTATACCAACAGTTTTCTTTCCCAAAGTTGTGCTATCCTGCAAATTGGGCCACTTCTAGAAGCTTTCTCTGAGAGAATGAAAGTGTTTCTATCTGGAACTGTATTCGGCCTCAGAGTTTCATCCTAATGCTGAAAAGACTTCTGCTTTCTTTGGTCTGTTTCACTACAAACTATACCCACTGCTTTCTTTCCTAAAGCTGTGCTACCCCTTAACTTGGGACATCTCTAGCTGCTTTTTCTGAGAGAATGTACGCGTGTTTCTGTAAGCCCTTTCAGACTCTAAGTTTCACTCTTATAGTGAAAGGTCTGCTTTCTGAGGAGTGCGTGACTAAAAACTGTACCCACAGTTTTGTTTCCCAAAGTTGTGCTTTCCTGCAAATTGGGCCATATCCAGAAGCTTTCTTTGAGAGAATGAAAGCGTTTCTATCTGGAACTGTTTTTGGCCTCAAAGTTTCAGCCTTATGCTGAAAAGACTTCTGTATTCTTAGTCCTTTTTCACTACAAACTATGCCCACTGCTTTATTTCCTAAAGTTGTGCTATCCCTTAACTTGAGACACGTCTAGATGCCTTCTCTCAGACAATGTATGCGTTTGTTTCTCTAAGCCCATTCGGCCTGTATCTTTCACAATTTTAATGAAAACTCTCCTGCTTTCTGAGGAGTGCTTGACTGCAAACTGTACACAAAATTTTCCATCCCAAAGTTGTGCTATCCTGCAAATTGGGCCATTTCTAGAAGCTTTCTCTGAGAAAACGAAAGCGTTTCTATGTGGAACTGTATTCGGCCTCAAAGTTTCATACTTATGTTGAAAAGACTTCTGCTTTCTTAGCTCTGTTTCACTACCAACTATACCCACTACTTTGTTTACTAAAGTTGTGCTACACCTTAACTTGGGACATGTCTAGCTTCTTTCTCTGAGAGAATATATGCGTTTGTTTCTGTAAACCCATTCTGCTTGAAAGATTCACACTTACAGTGAAACGTCTTCTGCTTTCTGAGGAGTGCTTGACTGCAAACTATACCCACAGTTTTCTTTGCCAAAGTTGTGCTATCCTCCAAATTGGGCCATTTCTAGAAGCTTTCTCTGAGAGAATGAAAGCGTTTCTATCTGGAGCTGTATTCGACTTCAAAGTTTCATCCTTATGCTGAAAAGACTTCTGCTTTCTTTGGTCTCTTTCACTACAAACTATTCTCACTGCTTTCTTTCCTAAAGTTGTGCTATCCCTTAATTGGAACATGTCTTGCTGCCTTTTCTGAGAGAATGTATGCGTTTGTTTCTACAGCCTATTCGGGCTGCAAGTTTCACCCTTATAAGGAAAAGTCTCCTACTTTCTAAGGAGTGCTTGACTTCAAAGTATACCCACAGTTTTCTTTCCCAAACTTGTGCTATCCTGCAAATTGGGGTATTTCTAGAACCTTTCCATGAGAGAATGAAAGCGTTTCTTTCTGGAACTGTATTCACCTCAAAGTTTCACACTTATGGTGAAAAGACTTCTGTTTTCTGAAGTCTGTTTCACTGCAACCTATAGCCACTGCTTTCTTTCCTAAAGTTGTGCTGTCCCATAATCTGGGACACGTCTAGATGCTTTGTCTCAGAGAATGTATGCGTTTGTTTCTGTAAGCCCTTTCTGCCTGTAAGTTTCACACTTATAGTGAAAGGTCCTCTACTTTCTGACGAGTGTTTTACTGCAAACTAAACCCACAGTTATCTTTCCCAAAGTTGTGGTATCCTGCAAATTAGGCCATTTCCAGAAGCTTTCTCTGAGAGAATGAAAGCATTTCTATCTGGAACTGTATTTGGCCTCAAAGTTTCATCTTTATGCTGAAAAGACTTCTGCTTTCTTCGCTCTGTTTCACTAAAAACTATAACCACTGCTTTATTTCCTAAAGTTTGGCAGTCTCTTGACTTGGGAAATGTTTAGCTGCTTTCTCTGAGAGATTGTATGCGTTAGTTTCTGTAAGCCCATTCGGCCTGTAAGTTTCACACTTAAAGTGAAAGGTCTTCTGCTTTCTGACGTGTGCTTGACTGCAAACTATACCCACAGTTTTGTTTCCCAAAGTTGTGCTCTCCTGCAAATTGGGCCTTTTCTGGAAGCTTTCTCTGACAGAATGAAAGAGTTTCTATCTGGAACTGTATTCGGCCTCCAAGTTTCATCCTTATGCTGAAAACACTTCAGCTTTCTTAGGTCTGTTCCACTACAAACTATTCCCACTGCTTTCTTTCCAAAAGTTGTGCTATCCCTTAACTTGGGACATGTCCAGCTGCTTTCTCTGGGAGAATGCATGCCTTTGTTTCTGTAATCCCATTGGGCCTGTAAGTTTCACCCTTATAATGAAAAGTTTTCTGCTTTGTATGGAGTGCTCGACTGCAAACAATACCCACAGTTTTCTTTCCCAAAACTGTGCTACACTTCAAATTGGGCCATTTCTAGAAGCTTTCTCTGAGAGAATGAAAGCATTCCATGTGGAATTGTATTTGGCCTCCAAGTTTCATCCTTATGCTGAAAAGACTTCTGCTTTCTTAGGTCTGTTTCACTACAAACTATACCCACTGCTTTCTTTCCTTAAGATTTGCTATCCGTTAACTTGGGACATGTCTTATTTGCATTCTCTCAGAGAATGTATGCATTTGTTTCTGTAAGCCCATTCTGCCTATGAGTTTCACAGTTAAGGGAAACTCTCCTGCTTTCAGAGGAGTGCTTGACTGCAAAGTATACCCACAGTTATGTTCCCAAAGTTGCACTATCCTGAAAATTGGGGCATATTCGAACCTTTCTCTGAGAGAATGAAAGCGTTTCTATCTGGAACTGTATTTGGAATCAAAGTTTCCTCTTTATGCTGAAAAGACTTCTGCTTTCTTAGGTCTGTTTCACTACAAACTATACCCACTGCTTTCTTTCCTAAAGTTTTGCTATACCTTAACTTGTGACATGTCTTTCTGCTTTGTCTGAGAGAACATATGCATTTGCTTCTGTAAGCCCAATTGTCCTGTCCGTTTCAGACTTATAATGAAAGGTCTTCTGCTTTCTGAGGAGTACTTGACTGCAAACTATACCCACAGTTTTGTTTCCAAATGTTGTGCTATCCTGCAAATTGGCCATTTCTAGAAGCTTTCTCTGAGAGAATGAAGGCGTTTGTATCTGGAACCGTATTCGGCCTCAAAGGTTCACCCCTATGCGGAAAAGACTTCTGCTTTCTTACGTCTGTTTCACTACAAAGAATACCCACTGCTTTCCTTCCTAAAGTTGTGTGATCCGTTAACTAGGGCTATGTCTAGCTGCTTTCTCTGAGAAAATGTTTGCGTTTGTTTCTGTAAGCCCATTTGGCCTGGAAGTTTCACACTTATACTGAAAGGTCTTCTGCTTTCTGAGGAGTGCTTGACTGCTAATCATATCCACAGTTTTCTTTCCCAAAGTTGTGCTGTCCTGCAACTTGGGCCATTTCTAGAAGCTTTGTCTGAGAGAATGAAAGCGTTTCTGACTGGAAGTGTATTCGGCCTCCAAGTTTCATCTTTCCGCTGAGAAGTCTTCTGCTCTCTTAGGTCTGTTTCACTACAAACTACACCCACTCCTATCTTTCTTAAAGTTGTGCTATCCCTTAACTTGGGACATGTCTAGCTGCTTTCGCTGAGAGAATGTATGCGTTTGTTTCTGTAAGCACATTCAGCCTCTAAGTTTAACACTTATAGTGAAAGGTCTTCTGCTTCCTGAGGAGTGGTTGACTCCAAATTATACCCACATTTTTGTTTCCGAAAGTTGTGCTATCCTGCAAACTGGGCCATTTCT
>RJWJ010048541.1:0-10560 GCA_004363605.1 Indri indri | reverse complement strand
AGTGGGAAGAAACTGGAAGCAGGCCCACCAACTTAGACACTACTTGAGAGATGTTACAGAGCCTGATTACCTCAGAGTTCCCACACATGATAATGAAATCAGTTAGAATCTTATGACTCAGAGAAATAAAGTTTAATTTTTGATCCACACCATTTTTCCAGTAAATGGAAAGAGGGTTTTTTCACAGAGCAGGTGAGTTAGACATGAAGATGCTCCACCCAGATCCTCCTTCCTGGAATGACTGGATGTTTAACGTCAGGGAGTATGGTCACCAGGCAGTCTTCAGTTCTCCACATGTAGGGTCTGCCTTGGTGGCTGAGAGTTGCTCTAGCTCATGGCATGACTTCTTGAGACGATGCGAAGCAGGGCGTAAAACCTGGCCACTTCTGCCTGTTGCTGGTCACTATGATGAGCCAGACTTGATTGAGGGCTCCTAGCTGGGAAGGGTGAGGCCAATATGGGGTCTGCATTGAAGTTAAACTTTTCCCTCTGCTGAATTCTGCTTTCATCCCCTTCCTTTCATTGGGGTTGGTCTCTAACGTATATCCTGCTACCAAACTCCATTATAGTATATGTTTCCAGAGAACTTGCAACAAGAGGGAAGGTAAGAACAAAGGTCAACAGAAGGCAACCCATAGCTGTGTGTGTCATACTGAAGCACATGCTGGTGGCATTCTCCTGCTTCCTATTTGGAAGGGGGTTAAGGTTAACAATCTGATTGGAAAGAGAATTAAGGGAATTATTTCTGCTCTTGCCTAGCCTTTATATAGAATTAATTTAAAAAAGTAATTTCCACATCAAAGAAGAGGTGGTGGATGATAGGTGGTGCTGATGAATCTACAGAAGTGGGGGAGGGATGTATTCTCTCCTACCCCCAAGTCACCTCTTGCCACTGCCAAAAACATTTTTCCATTTTTTAAAATGATGGCCTTTACTTTTGTTATTATTCCCTGTAGAATAAGGATAGCCTGGATTAATATGATTCACGTTGAAACAACACCCAAATCCCAGTGACTAAGACGGATGGAGATTTAGTTGTGTCGTACTACACAGGCTCATAGCAGGTGTCCTGGGGACTGTGCTCCATTTTGCCCACATTCTGAGACTTGGAATCTTATAATAAAAAGTTACAGTACTATTGACTTCTTCACCCAATTATTTTATTTGCTATTTACCATGCTGGTGGTCATGGAGGAGAGAAAAAGAGACTTCTGAAAGTTCTCACGTGCAAATTAAATGCTTTAGCCTGGCAATGGCACACATGAATTCCACGCACACTCACCTGTCAGAAGTCCTCATGTGGCCTCACCCAGCTGCCTGGAAAGTACAGTCATATTATGATCTCAGAAAAGGACAGACCAAGAAATATTTGGCAATGAGCACAAATAACTGAAACATTTTCATTTTCTCTCTCCTTTTTCTAATATCCTGCTTCTATTATTTTCCACTTGGCTGCCTGAGCTTTAAGCTTGCCAGCACGCCCGCAGAGGCTGCCGAGCGTCTTTAAGAATTCCCAGGGATTGAGGATCACATAGGCTTCCCTCTCTGCCTGTAAGAGGGTTTTGTGTGTGCAACATTCCTTACAATACAAAGTGGGGTTAAAGAAGACTATTTCCTTGTAGAATTGAGTTAGGTATTTGCATAGCAACATAAAATAAGGGGAGGAAAAGAGTTGTGGGGAGGAAAAGGTATAATGGAAATCTCATTTTGGTCTCATTATAATGTCACTTCTACAGTAAAATTACCTTATATCCCTGACAGAGATTAAAGGTTTTACACTTCCTGGTTATCAGCAACAACTCCTCTCATTAACCATTCGTTTTACCGCCTACACAGCCATTTATCCAAATGTATATGTAAAATTAAAAATAAATAAAAGAACTAATCCATAAAGGCACACTGGCATAGGAAGGTAAGGGGATGAGATGGTAGACATGCTTGGAAAAATGAAAAATAATATTAAATCCATATTTCACAAGGCACAGGAAAGAGATTTCTCATTAGCCCATCCATCTCATTATCTTCCCAGAAGACATTTCACTATTTACTTCGAAACAAAAGACAGTTTTCTTCTAAAACAAGAACTGTTTTTAAAGCCTCAGTTTTGTCTTGCTTAAATGTAGGTTCAAATATCTAGAGAAAAATGCATGTTTTGTAGAAATGTTTACCTTTACCTGTGATATTGATTCAAGCTAGGGATTAGGAAAGTTTATTCTTCAAAAACCAGAGATCTAAACTCCTTCAGTATCACTGAGGATAGAACAATAGAAAAAAATGCCTGAATTGCAGTTAGAATAATTCAGGTTGGAGAAACAAAGGCATTTCTTGACAGAAAAGATTGTGCAATGGAGCAGTTTATGATAACAATAAGAACAACCACGCACTGTGATCCTCTGCTTACTATTAATATATTCCTAACACTGGGTGGAATATTTACATACATTATTTCTAATTCTCACAGTAACTCCATGATGTGGACATGTGTTAATATCCCAATGTCCAACAAAAGAGGCTCAGAAAGGTTGGGCAACTTGGCCAAGGCTACACAGACAAAATAAAGGTGGCAGAAATAAGATGCAATCCTAGGTCTGAGAAAAATCTCAGCTCCCTGTTGAGGCAGGTGGAATTTATTCTTTTTAAAGGTGATGATGATGATGATAGCAATGACGATAAATTAGTAAGCACTTAATACATGCCAGCCTCTCTCATAAGCATCATTGATGTATTAACTCAATAAATCCACAAAAATCCAATTGAGTGACTGTTAATATACCATTCCATAGATGAAGAAATGGATGCAAAAGTAAGAGAGGTTAAGGTAGTCGTGGCAGTTAGATAACTTGGGCTCACTTTGATTAATCTTAACTACCTCTGGGGCTACGGCATGAGGCAAACTTACAGAACTACGTTCTGTCAACCCGTTTTTCCTCTTTGCCATCTGTGGCCAGTACCATGACTTACTTATAAGATGCTGTGAAGAGTGGTGGTTAAGCTTGTGAACTCTGGAGCCAGGCTAAGTTCTAATCATAGTGGGGTGGATATTAGGGAAAGTCCCTTTACTAGTTTCCTAAGGCTGCTTTAGTAAATTACCACAAACTGGTTGGCTTAAAACAAGAGAAATTTATTCTCTCATTGCTCTGGAGGCCAGAAGTCTGAAATTAAGATATCAGCAGGGCCATGTCCCCTCTGGAGGTGCTAGAGAAGAATCTACTCAGGCCTTTCTCCTAGCTTCTGATGGTTGCCAACAATCCTGGCTTCCCTTGGCTTGTAGACACATCAAGCCAGCCTCTGCCTCTGTCCTTATATGGCACTTCTATGTGTCCCTCTGTTTTTAAACATTACTCTTCTTATAAGGACACCAGTCATATTGGAGTTAGGGGCCACCCTAACCTCATCGTACTTGATTATACCTGCAAAGACCCTATTTCCAAATAAAGTCACATTCCCAGGTTCTGAGTGGATAGGAATTTTGGGGGGATGTTACTCAACCCAGTGCAGTTCTTAAAATTCTGTATCTAAGTTTTTTTTTTTTCATGAGTAAAATGGCGATAAAAATTACATTTATGTCATAATGTTGTTGTGAAACTTAAAAAAGGTAAAGCACTTAGAACAGAGCTCAGAACAAAGCAAATGTTATTCAAGTGTTAACTTCTTTAATTACATGACTAATTTCTATTTTAAACTCGATAGGACAAGGAATGATGTTAGGTCTGGTCCTATTAAAAATAGGTATGTGCATTTTCCCCTAGCCATTGTATTTTCCTGTAAATTAGTATAGCTGATGGCTAAAAGTGGTGCTTACGAAACTTGGTTTCATTGCAGCAAGGCAGGCTTTGATCCTAATCAATGAAACAACAGAGTAAGATCGATAGACAAGTCATTCTTTAAATAGTGACATAAAAAATACTAGACTTTATTCTATACCTTTTTGGAAGGAGAGTATTCTTCCTTTCCTGTTCTTTAGTTTTATTATTTTTCCTCTTTTCTCTGTCAAGATTTTGCATCTTGTGAGATATTTGCAAGATATCAAAGGGAACTTTTGCTGTGTCCCAAGCATAAAAAATTATCAGGCTCTGACAGCAAATACGTGAACTCAGAAAACAATTGCATCTGCTACTAGGAGTGAAATAAGATTTCAGGTTGAGCTTGCTAGCCACCTAGCCCTGAAACAAAGTTAAAATGATTATCCAATGGTATAGAGGTTTATGTGGTTTAAAAATAAATCCTATAGTGAGCTCAGTGGCTGATGCTGCTTGGTTTTCCTTATTAAGCCCAATGAATGATAACACTTGATTGAGTCAATGTTTATTTTCAATCATAGTCTTTGGAACTTAAGAACTGAGGGGTACTTAGAGTATCCCGGGCCACCCCCTGATTTTACAGATGAGGAAATATTTATTTATCCACTTTGGTTTATAATGGGCAGTGATATATGAAATGCTTCCCTTCTTCCCCAGCCATCACTCCCCCAACAATTCCATTCCATTCTTAAAGCTGCCAAGTAGTAGCACCAAATATGCAGAGATGGTTTTTAGAAAACAAAAGTTTGATTTGGTACAATAGAAAAAAGGAAGAGTCACAGAAAACGAAAATAAACAAATAAAAGACCTACCTGTCTCTTGCAGTTATTACAAGCTGGAGAGAGTTTAAGGGAGTCAAACTCAATGGCACAGTGTAGTTTCTGAGTGTTTAACTAGAGTTAAATCTTGCTGAGCTGCAGTTCTTTTGGGGTTACATCAATTAAAATTTTCAAGTTTAGAAAAATGATTTCGCAAGCTCTAATTTTGCTCAAAGTTGATTTTATGTTCAATATTACTTTTGGCAGCACTTCTACAAATATTTTTAAAGATTAATAATGCTTTGGTGAATTTGAATTTTTAATGAATGCAGATTTTGTTAGCATTCCCTTTAACCCTAGACATAAGTGGTGAAAGTTTTGATTTCTTCATGAAGTTCTCCCCAAGAATTTACACTAGTAATTTCTGGGGTAAGTGAATGAGGCATTCCACTTAGGCTGTGTCCTGAAAGACATTATAATGCAGTTATGACAACTCAGACTGACAGTCATAGAAAAAATAATGGAGAATAATAACACAGAGATGACAATAAAATGCCCTATCTTATTTCCTTCCAGAGAGGGGTTGCTGTTTGCTTTTAAATTAGAAGACTGACTGCTGGGCTGTGGAAGGAACACTGAGGGGGTCGGTCACCATTGTGGTTGACCTCCAAGGTTGGTACTGGCTTTATCCTTATCTTTCATGGGCTCTATGTGCCACCATTTCCTCACCTGTAAAATATGGAGCCTGGTCCCAGAGAACTTTGTCTCTTCCTGCTCTTATAGTCAGGGTCTGTATCATGCTGGGATGTAGATGGCGATAGCACAATAGCTTGTGGTGCTTTGTGAATCTTGTTCTTTGACCGATCTAAAAACACGACTAGTAAAACAAACAAGCAAGTCCACTTTGATGGAAGTGGCCCAGGCTGGTGAGCCACCTGTAGTGTGTTCCCCATTAGGGTGTATTATAAGAAAGAATTTATACTGCACTTGGAATAAGGAGATCTGGATTCAATTTCTGGCTTTGCTACTTCCTGGGAGGGTCTCCTAATCTCTTTTGGTTTCAGTTTCCTTAACTATAAAATGAAAATAATACCTTCCCTACTCACCATTAAAGGTTTTAATGATGAGCTAGTGAGATTTGTACTTGAAAGTCATTTGCAAGCCATTGAGCGTTCTAAGCTGTACCTTCTGCTCTGGAGATGTCCAGATCTTGAAGAACCCAGGTATTATTTTAGGAAACAACATCAAGTTGCAGTTGACTCTAGCCTCTTCTTCACACAAAATCTAGCTACCCTACTACCCCACAGAGCATGGTACCCTACAAAATATCTTAGGAAAACTTTTAAAAAGAGAGACATCATGAACCTATATATCTGAAGTGCTCATGTGGTTTCTGGTCATCCTCTAATAAGTATTGTTCTTAACTATCCATAGCTGCTAGGAAGAGTTTGTGAATCTTTTTCTTCCTGTTCTAGGCCATAAGGACTCTGTCACTTGCCTTTGAAGATGTCTTTAGCTCTGAGATCTCATCTAGCTTAAGAAGTTTCTCCTATCTCTTCCTATGTCTTTAAAAGCGTTTATAAACTGAATTCAGTTTTTTGCTCAAACATATAATAAAACATTATTGAGTACAACCATGTGCTTGACACTCTGTTGTGTCCTGGAAGTAGGGGTTTGAACTTGACAAAGACCTGGTCCCCATGGACATTATAAATGTGAAAAGACATCACTAGAAGTGTCTAACTTGTCAGGACTGCTCGGTCCTATCCTTAGTGTATGTAGAGAAAGACCCATCTATCCCATTCCTTCAATGCACTCCTTAATTGTCCCTTTCTCTTGAAACAATGGGGAAATTTTCTCTTTGTTTTTATTCTCTGCCACAAACTTTTTTTTTATGGAGACTCAGGGAATAGCTATTTTTTCAGAGATTGTGCAACCAGCCTAAGGTGGAGACCTGATTTGCATTTATTCTCTTTGTAAATGATAAACTTAGATAGCCCTAGAAGTAGTTCATTATCAAAATCAAAGAAAGGAAGCTGAGAAACATAATTCCCTATGTTCACCAGATAACATACATTTACCTTGTTTCAATTTGCGAGCCTGGCATCTCTCTCTGTAGATTGACCTTGTCCAAGAATCCTTTTGGGTGACCTTGTCCTGTCCTTGATGTTTAGTTGCTGTTGACAAATCTCTGAAAGTCAAGAGTGATGCCTATGGTAAGGCCCCACCTCATAGCTGTAAATGAGATTAAAACTACCACAGCTTTGAAGAACAAAGTTGGGAGCCTGATGCAGTATAATTGCTAATCATTCATGTTGATTAGTCTATTGGAGAGAGAATGAGTCAGCATCTGTCACCCTCTGCTGTCCAATAGGTAAGAAGATGGTTTGTGCTGGCAGGAACACCATGAATCTCATGTATCTCGATGAAATGCAAGTGACTCACAGCCCAAATTAAGAAAGTATATCAGCCCACCACAGCTGCATTACCTCAGCTAGCTGGATTCCTGAGCCAGCACCAGGGTAATCCATGTCAACTGGCATTTAGATGAACATCTACTCAATTTCTCTCTCTCTCTCTCTTTCTCTCTCTCCCTCTCTCCCCCCAACTAGCTTTATCAAAGTATAATTTATATGCTATAAAATTCACCTGTTTTATTAAGTGTAATGTTCAATAATTCTTAGCAAATTTACAGACTTGTACAATCATCAAGTTAAACCAATTTAGGACATTTTGATTATCCCTCAAATATCTCTCACGTTTGTTCACAGTTAACACATATTTCCACCCCCAGGCCCAGAGATCCAGTGATCTACTTTTTGTTTCTATAGGTTTCCTTTCTCCACACATTTCATATAAATGAAATCATACATTATGCAGTATTTTTGTGTTTGACTTATTTCACTTAGCATAATGTTTTTGAGGTTCACCCACAATGTAGCATGTATCAGTAGCTTGTTCCTTTTCATAAATGAATAGCATTCCATCATATGGATATGTCATTTAAAAATAAGCGAAGAACTTGAATAGACATTTCTCAGCAGAAGACATACCTATGGCCAACAGATTAGATAAAGAGAGGCTCAACATCACTAATCATCAGGGAAATGCAAATTAAAACCACAGTGAATGGCTATTATTAAAAAGATGAAAGATATCAAGTGTTAGCAAAGTTGTGGAGAAAAGGGAACCCTTGTACACTGTTGGTGGGGATGTAAATTAGTACAGCTATTTTGGAGATAGCTATACTGTTGCAGTACAGCAGAGATTCTTCAAAAAACTTAGGATTGGCATATAATCCAGCAATCACACTTCTGGGTATATATCCAAAGGAAATAAAATCAGCATATTGAAGAGGTATCTGCACTCCCACATTCATTGCAGTATTATTCACAATAGCCAAGATATGGAAACAACCTAAGTGTCCATCAGTGGATGAATAGATGGAGAAAATGTGGCATATATATGTAATGGAATACTATTCAATCTTTTTTTTTTTTATTTCAGCATATTATGGTAGTACAGATGTTTAGGTTACATATGTTGCCCTTTCCCCCCCCCGCAAGTCTGAACTTCAAGCATGTCCATCCCCCAGATGGTGCGCATCACACTCTATGTGTATGCATATGCCCGTCCCCTCCTCCCCCTCCCCCCTCCCCCCTGCCCGACATCCAATAAATGTTATTCTTATATGTGCACTGAAGTGTTGATCAGTTAATACCAATTTGATGGTGAGTACATGTGGTGCTTGTTTTTCCATTCTTGGGATGCTTAGTAGAATGTGTTCCAGAATGTGTTCACTTAGCAGAATGTGTTCCAGCTCTATCCGGGAGAATACAAGAGGTGCTATATCACCATTGTTTCTTAAAGCTGGTATTCAATCTTTAAAAAGAAAGAAATTCTGTGATTTTCAACCATAAGGATGAAGCTGGAGGACATTATGCTAAGCCAGGCACAGAAAGACGAATACCACATGATCTCACTTATATGTTGAGTCTAAAAATTTGAACTCATAGAAGCAGAGAGAGTAGAGTTAGCAGAGGCTGGTGGGGGTGAGATTGGGAAAGGTGTGATATTGTTCAAAGCACACACAAAGTTTTAGTTAGACAAGATGATTTATTCTAGTGATCTATTGCACAGCATGATAACTATAATTAATAATAATATATTGTATATTTCAAAGTTGTTAAACAGTAGATTTTAAATGTTCTCATCACAAAGAAATGGTAAATATGTGAGATGATGAATATGTTAATTAGTCTAATTTAATCATTCCACAATTTATACATGTGTCATAATATCTTATTGTACTCCATAAATATGTATAATTATTTTTGTCAATGAAAAAAACTAGCCATTCTATGCACAAACTTTTTGTTTATAATGTTAAAAATATTTAAGAATATTTCTAAGAAAACATACCTCATTCCTCATCCCACAAAATAATTCTTATTTATTCTTTCAAAATTGGACTTTGAAACAAAGTTTTAACTTATTTACGAACCCAGAAAAAACTCACAAAATAGCTTTTGAATCACCCAGACCAATGATCTGAAAAAAATTTAGTGAGAGAACTATATCCACGAGAACCAGGAATAATTTTGTAAGTGATAACCTAAGAAAGGTTAAATTATTATTCAGTATTCTGGGTATGAAGTTATCTGGAGAGTTTTACTTAAAAGGACAATGACGTTCTAAACCTATTTCACTCTTTGAAATTTAGTTTAAAAAATGAAGAATTTTATGTTTGTAGTATCCAACAAAAAGGCAGTATCTATTTGGCTTGCCTCACAGGGACATTAACCATCCTTAGAAAACTGTTTGGAGCAAATGATGACTCACTTTGTGTAGTTCTTGAATGGGTCCAGATTTCAGACCATCTTCTGTTATCACTAACTAATAGAGGCCAAGCTATTCCCACCTTCACATCATCAGATTTTAAGCAATGTGTGTCCTGCCATCCGTCATAGTCAGCTGTAGACAGAGTAAGATGAACATCATCCATTCTCCCTGCCATCCCCATCCATCACTGCCTTGGGGAATTCCATAGAGCCTAAGAAGGAGCTGTGAGTAGTGTAGAAAATGAACCTAGAATAAGAACTTAGGAGATATGTGGGCTTGCCCCAACTGTGTTGTAAAAATAATAGAATTTTAGAATGTTAGTGTTGACGGAACCTCATAGATCATCTTGCCCAATGCCATCATTTTAAAGATGAGGTTCAGAGAGAGGAATTGACTTGACTAGCACCTTTTTCAAACCATCAATTATTTATCGAGAGACAGAATGAAGTGAGAGGTGTGCTCAAATACCAATCCTGGACGCAGAATCTTGGACACTCCACACAGCAGTGTGACTGTGTCTGGGGCCAGTTAATAACTTCTCTCGGTTCTTAGTTTTCAGCACATTAAAGGCATACTAGGAGGTCTTGCCCACCCTCATGGTTATTGTGGGAGCAGAACAAAATGGAGGCGTGCCCCCACTTTTCCGTGCATTGCTTTCAGTCATCCCTTCTGTCCCCTTGTCTTTCATCCCTCCGTTTTATTAATTCCATGTCTTAAGGAGCTCTTGTCATCAATCCCTTTTTAGAAGATCATAGAAAGCCTTAAACCTAAATGTAGATGTCACCCTGTCCTATAAAATGTTATACAAATATGATAGCTAACTGGGGACTTGTCAACCATTGTTCGATAGACTGTTACATCCCCTACTTAGCCATCTTACCAAAATTGTGGGGTGTGTGTGTGTGTGTGTGTGTGTGTGTGTGTGTGTGTGTTCATCTGTGTATTGAGAGTGGACAAAGTTGAGGCAGGTGGGGCAGGGAAGATACATGAAGCACCAAGGCAGAGGCAACAGAAATTTTGAAAACAACCTAACAAAGGGACAATGGAGAGAGACTAGAGTTGGAAGACAAGCTTCTAATTTCATAATCTAAACAAAAACCAATTCTTACCAAATCACTCTCATAGAGATTAAACAAAGTAGTGCATAGATCTGGATGTTC
>RJWJ010048540.1:0-10565 GCA_004363605.1 Indri indri | reverse complement strand
AAAAAAAAAAAAAAAAAAAAAAAGAAAAGAAAATTGAGGGATATCCGTTCTGATGATCACTATTTTCTCTTTAAAACTGGTCATCTGCCAATAATACTGGGCTTGGAGTGAAGCCAGGGCCCGAGGGGAATGGTAGATGTGCCCCTCAATGATACTCTTCTGTGGAGGGTTGGGTTGCCCTGGCGTGAGGGCTGCCATGGCAGGTGCAGTGGAAGGATAAACAGAGGAAAGAACTTGGTGATGTGAGGAATGTGGTTGAAAGGATGAATCATGGGACTTGGATTCAACAAGGAAGGTAAAGAAGCCAGGAGGCAGGACCGATGGTCTGAAAGAATCAAGACAGTAAAGAAGTGATGAGTTTGAGAAGGGGCGAGGAGGTAAAACTTAAAAATGTCTATCTTACTCCTTTATTACAATTCTGGGTGGAAGGCTTGGTAGAGAAAACAGGGATATTAATCACTCACATGAGGTTTGGGGATTATCTCTGGATTTCAAGGATAATTGGATTGAATATGCAATGAAATTCAATCCTGCTTAACTTATGGGAACTAATTATCTCATTTTAAAGTCTAAAGTGAGAATGGACAAAAACTTCAAGTAGTTCAGCATAAATATTAATATAGGCCCACAGATGTAGAGCTAGAAAAATGAGGCCAGAGCCAATAAAGAAACTTGATGTTGGCAAATAAGGGTTTTAATGATTTTTGAAAATAAGATCCAGAGACATGACCCTAACTTTATTGAGAATAATGCTCATCATGGTCAGAAACTAAATCACACAGCATTTGAAAGGGTTGAAGAGGCTGACAAAAAAACATAAGAAAATTAACATCTTTTAAGCCAACTTTAAAAATAAATTTGATTCATCAATTTGGTAATTTTTCCTTGTTCTTAGTAATTTAACTTTTCCATTTTCTTTCTTTAAATAAACAATTAATTACTCATCTTCTTTTTTGCTACTGAAAAGATTTTCTCATATATAATCAAAGCCAAGATAAATGCAAAAAGGCAAGTTAGGAATCTGGACTGGAAACTGTTAAAACCAAGGAGGATTTTGCCCATTTTTTTTGTACTATTATCTAATTATAATGGATATATACTTTCACTTTAGCACAACTGCCTTATTACCTTGAAAACTATCCAAAAAAATATATCAAGGCTTAAAGCACTACAAATCAATACAAGTACCAATAAAAAAGTTAAATCCCACTGTATCAGTTATCTATTGCCATATTAATCCTGTGTAACAAACAACTACAAATCCTCATTTACATACAAAAATAAGCATTTAGTGTTTACATACCTGTGCATTAACTGTGTGGTTCTGCTGATCTTGCTGGGCTCACTCAAGTTTCTGTGGGTTGGGTGGGTGGCTCTGATTTAGTCAGAATTTTATTAAACCAGCTTAGCTGGGGTAGTTCTGCTTTTATTGTTCTTCTAAAACCGGGAGGCTAGCTGGGGATATTCTTCTCATGGCAATGGCAGAGGCCTAATTACAAAAACACTTTTCAAAACTCTGCTTGAATCACATTTCTAACATGGCATTGGCCAAAGCAAGTCATCGAAGCCCAGGGGTGGGGCGTTATTGCCTGCTCACAGTGGGCGAGTGCTGATTGTAACTACTGCTACCATCTAATAATTTCCTTTGAGAATTTACTCAAGAAAATATTTTCACAAGACAAAAAACCAAACTATGCACAAAAATGTTCATCAATATATATACTGACTACAATGTGGAAAAATTTAAACAATTATCTGTGACTAGGAGCCTCTTTAAGCACGTCATGATATAAGAAAATGAAAATTTTGGCAGCTATTCAAATTGTAGATTCTTTTCTTTTTATGTATTTATTTGTTTATTTATTTATTTTTAGAGACAGGAGTCTCACTATGTTGCCCAGGCTGGACTCCAACTTCTGGGCTCAAACAATCCTCCTGAATGGCTGAGGCTACAGACATGTGCCACCACAGCTGACCCTTTTCTTTTTTAGATGATAAGACGTCCACCACATATTATAGAGTGAAAACAAAGCAACTTAGAAGATGGAATAAATGGTATGAGCCTATTCATGTAAAATGCACACATACTGGTATTTCCATGCATGTTGGTGCATAAGAAATATCTGAAACAATGTCATCTATAATTTTCTCTGAAATTATAGTTTTAGATGCTTGTTTCTTTCTCTGTAGTACTTTATTTTCTACAGTGTGCAAGTATTATTTTTACAGAAGCAATGAAGTACACAAAAAAGAATAAGTCTTTTCTGAATTGTCTTGTGGCAAAAAAAAAAAAGTAAATAATTCATCTTTAAGATTAAATACAGGGAAAAATAGGCCTTTCTTCTCAATTTAATTTCTAATTGATTGTCAAGATTAATACTTGAAGTCCTAATTTTTATCCATAAAAGAGAAAGTAAATATTCATTTAAAAACAAATTTCATTTTTTATTGAACTGAGTGAAAAGCACAAGGTTTTTGTCATGTTATGCTTTATGCTTTTTTGTACATCTTAATCATTTCATAATAAATATTTAAAATATTTTTTTAAACAAAACCTGTTTTACTACTTAACACATTTGTATTACAAATGCCACTTTTATTAGTTCTGAGGGTTTTAATATCCATAAGGAAAATGTTTAAATTTGAGACTATTTTTAATAATTTGCTAGAAGCGTTAAGAAACAAGGACTCATTTAATAAAGCATTTATTGAACTCCTACTATAACCAATACACTGTGTCAAGAATTATGGGAATTTTTTTTAATATGTATGACAAACAGTCTACTCTCAAAAAGCCAAGAGCTTCTATGTTGCCCACACTGGAGTACAGTGGCTATTCTCAGGTGCAATCATAGTGCACCACAGACTCAAATTCCTGGGCTCAAGTGATCCTTCTGCATCAGCCTCCCAAGTAGCTGGGACTACAGGCATGCACCACCATCATGCCTGGCCCAAAAGCTTCATATTCTGAGGAATATGCTCTAAGTAGGAAATGATATGATGAATTTTTCCTCTAAAAATATCTGTCAAAGCTAGATTTCATGGCGAAGATCCATCTCATCTTCGGGACTCTCATGTTAGACATCAATGTCTTGAAATGACCACATAAGTGTTGTGGATCCATCCTTACATTGGCTTAAAACCTTACTCCAAAACTATGGAGAGTCCAATAGCCAACTCTGACTGTGTCCCAATTGCTAACAGCCTGGCCACGGGGTACCAAAAGGAATACGATTAAACAAAAAGAATAAAAGTCTTATATTATCCTGGAAGCCTAGCACAATGATCCAGAATTGGCTAGTGTTTCAAGTTGACTATCCACCGAGACTACTTAAAGTTCCTGAGAATGGTTTATTGTCAAAATAGTCTAATATCTTGGTCTGGGCTTAGTGTGACCATGTACACAAATTTAGCTGGCACATTTTCAGTTCATTGTCTTCTACTATCTACCAAATATGGAGATTCCAGCTATCTGCATGTTTAAGTACACTGCAGGACTTTGCAGTATTATCAAGCAACATATTACACCCAGACTTCCTAGTAGAATACTGAATTGGCGATACATTCATTTTAGTTCTTAAATACCAAATACCAGCTGGAGTGATATTTGTTTCTTTACTCTAAACCCCTATAGTTCATTTTCCAGTGCAATTACATTTACATGTCAATTTACGTTTAAAGTATTTTCATTCAAGTCCTGCCTTCCTTCACTGATTGTATGTTCTTTAAAAGCAAGAACAGCATTTATTAGTATTTGTAGCCCCAGAACACCTACTACACTGTCTGGTAAAGAGCAGGCTCTCGATAAATAATTTCTAAATAAATGAATAAATTCTATTTCTATTTCTGAGCAATAACAATAAATCTGATGAGATGAACTTAGAAGAGCATTGGACAGATGTAACAGACACTGTCGACTGCCCACTCCACATTCACTGCCGAATAGTACTGTCTTTTACAGCAAAATCTGCCTCTAATGATGGAGACTAAAAATGTCATATATTTACTTTCCCAGGCTTTCTTGCAACTAGGGATAAAAATGTAACCAATTCTGGCCCATGAGATACATGGAGAAATCCCTGGAGAATGATTTCTTGGAAAGAAGTACCTCCTGATTAAAGAGAGGGGAGAAAGAAGGAATGAGAGAAAGAGAGAGAGAGAGAGAGAGAGAAGATAGGAAGAAACAAGGAAGGAGGAGAGGGAGAGAGACAGAGGGGGAGAGAAAATGGTAGAGAGAGACAAAGGGAGAAGGCTGTGGGGGAGAGAGAGGTCTCCTACCTCCCTTCTTGCTGTAGATGTGTAGATGTGATGTTTATAGCTGCTGCAGCCATCTTATGTCGTTGAGGGGAAGGTCAAGAGAATCAGAGATGCTAGTCTAGCTTCTTGAACTAAGCTGGAACCACTTGCCTCCAGTCTTCTCTTTACTTGACATTCTTTATTGTTTAAGCTACCATTCACCAGGTATCTTGTCATGTGTAGCCAAAAGCATCCTATCTGATATAGAGGGCATGGGCTTAAGTCCCAGCTCTGCAACTTAATATCTATGTGACCTTAGAAAAACTTCTTAATATCACTGATTCTCCATTCTTTATCTCCCAAGACTTTGCACACGGCATTGGTGTAATGAATGGAAAAACATCAAGGACAGTAGATGGCTATAAAAATTAATTTAATTGCAAGTTGAAGCTAAAGATATTTTCACATTTTTTCAATTGTTGACAGATTATGTCCTCAAATCCCCAAATCAATAAGTAAAGAGAAAAACATATTATGAAAGCAAAAGTAAAATCTGCTGAGGAACAGAGCATTACATTTCACAAATCTCTAGATTATCTTCCTTTAAAAGAGAACTCCCAGAACCTCATTTGACCAATCCTATAATTAGTTTTTTCCATACAATATTTATAACATGATTTGAAATAACAGGGATTTTATTCTCCTTAAGAGATACTGAAAGTGGGCCAGGAGACATTTTCCTGGAGCATAGTTCTAGCAAATGTAAACTAATTACAGCATAAATCCAAAGGCTCTTTTTCTATGACAGGTTGCTCACCAATTTACTGTCAATAATGGCTCAGTCACTTACAGTAGCAGTACAATTACGCAGCATTTACAGCTAAGTACTTTCTATTCCTTTGCCAAATGAAACCATGTAAATACCACAATATTCTTTAAGCAGAGCAAATGATTCAAGAGCATAAGTGTTTTATTTTCCAATTGTCTAGACTACAATTCAGGATGATTTAGTCCTCTTAGTTGCACACATTTGTGTAGGTGAACTCCAGCCCACTTAAACTCAGACATGCAAACCAACAAGCAGAGGCACAGCTCAATCTGCCCTTCAAGTAAGAGGCTGAGACTTGAAGACTCCACGCTGGTTAGAGGAGCCTGCAGTGACCACTGTTTTTGTCTGCTCAGTATACAAACTTTCCTCTGTTCTTTTTGGTAACAAACTCTTCACTAACCACAGTGTAAGCATGTTACCCAAACTGAGTCAGTCAAGTACCACAACCTCCTGACCCCAGTGATTGGCTCAGAAATGTGCATGTGACCCAAATAGGGCCAATCAGATTCCTCCTCTTGCTTTACTATATGAGTGTTGAGAGAAGTCCATCTTCAATCAGAGAGAATTAGCTCAGCACATAGGAAAAAAAACAACAACCCTGATTTCATTGTTTGGGTCAGGCTTTTATCGTCTGCATAACTAGCAGGTTGCCAATTCAGATGGCTTCTGACAAATATTCACTGATTAATCCAAGGATATGACTCAATTGCTCATTCAAATAGTAGCTAGCAAAAAATCAGCAGTAGTCTGAATTCAGGTAGAAGGGAAAGACTTGGCTTAGCTATACCATTGAAACAATGATTAGCATACAAACAAAAACAAAGAGTAATTGAGACTTGCTAACTTTTGGTTAGGTGACCAAAAGAAGAGAAAAATCTAGAACAGCACTATCTAAAAATCACGTGAGCCTCATGTAATTTTAAATTCTCTAGTCACATTTCAGAAAATAAAATAAAAAGTGAAATTATTTTTAATAATATATTTTATTTAATCTAATATACCCCACACCTTATCATTTCAATATGTAATCACTACTTTTAAATTATTAGTGAGATATTTAACTTACTTTCATTAGCATTAAGTCTTGAAGTTCCATATGTATTTTATACTTACTTACAGCTCATCTCCATTCAGACTAGCCACATTTCAAGTGCTTAAATGCTCAGCAGCCGCATGTGGCTGGCTAGTGGCTACCATATTGAACAGTGATGGTCTAGAGAATAAAATATCTTGGTTTTTAATTTTTGCTGGCAGCTCCCTAATATCTCTTTGAGCTAGGAACCTGAGTGATTTCCCTAGACCCAAACCCCACTTACTAGTAAATAGTGGGATCCTAGGGTTTTTTTTTTTAAGAGATGGGGTCTCACTCTGTCACCTAGCCTCGAGTGCAGTGGTGCATCATAACTCACTTGAAGCCTCCTGGGTTCAAGCAAAGCAATCCTCCTGCCTCAGCTTCCTGAGTAGTTAGGATTACAGACACATGCCACCATGCCTGGCTATTTGTTTTTTAGTAGAGACGGTGTTACCAACCCATGGTTCTTGGTCCCTGAGTTAATAGAATTTGGCACAAAACCGCAAAAGGAATTTATACGGGCAAGGCTTCATGGGGGATGCTTTTGCTAGCACAAAAGTAAGACAGTACTGGTTAAGGAGCAACCAGAATGGCTTTCTGAACAAAGCACGGGGGAACTTTTAAAGGGTAGAGGGGGAAAGTTTGACACTAACATTGAAATCATAGCATGTAGAGGCAGAGTTTTGTTGGGAGCTGCCCGCACAGGGATCGTGCTTTTTCATATATCGCATATTTCATTAGGATGTTAAATCTCCACCCTTGGATGTGATTTTTAGCATTGAAGTTCTATGACCAGTCAACTTTGGCCTTCATCTTGACAGTAACCAGTTTGTGCTGGCTTTGACAGGGCCAGCAGACACCTGCTCCAATTGTTGCCTGTTAAGGAAAGCAGAAAAACCTTCTATTGAAGCCGGGTGTTAATCATTTTCAAAGCTTTTGTTCAATATTTTAAGAAGACTTAAGCTTTGGCTCAAGGCTCAGGCAGGTAGCCAAAGCCCCCCTCCTATACTATCTCAATGGGATCTCACTATGTTACCCACGCTGGTCTCGAACTCCTGGCCTCAAGTGACCCTCCCACCTCACCCTCACAAAGTGCTGGGATTACACATGTGAGCCATGGCGCCCAGCTGTCCCGGGGATTTTAAATGAAAAATTCCAATATTACATGTAGCTATGATGCACCCAAGTATATGTGCCAAGAATCTGAAACACCTTTAGTGGACTATTAAACCTACCCAATGAAAACATAACTATGAATCACCTATTCTGCACCTACACTCAGGTTGTTGAGGTCTCTCTTGGGGAAAATAACATAACCATGAGCATTGGTACCACTACAAATTCAAGGCTTCAAATCTCAAGTGGAAACTCAGTATTAATCAGAAATCCTGTCCCTGATCAATTTCCTTTCCCACTTTACTCAACAGCTATTTACATCTTCACCATTGCCTTAAGCCTGCTACCTTTGCATACATACTACCTTCTTCTATCATTTTTCCATGGGCAACTTTATTCTTTCTTCATAGAGAAATGAAGCCTCAAGTAAGAACTCCATTTCCTAACTTCTGTTTCCTACTTCCAACCTTCAGACTTAGATACCACTTGGCCCATCCTTTTTTGCCTATTGTCTTAGTCTCATTCCAGTCACCTCTCACCTTCTTAGGAATTGCTCCATCAACTACTCCATCTTGAGTATTCAACCTTTTCTTTTCTCTTCTCTATGCTTCCTCTTTCTCTTCAGCATATAAATATGCTCAGATTTCTCTTGTCTTGAAAATCCTATGCATCCAATTATTGCTACTGCTTGCTTTCTCTGCATCTTTTTGAAGCAATCTACCATACCTACTCCATTAAAACTGCCCTAAAATCATCAGATACTTCCTCCTGGAAAATTCAATAGAGTCTGTTTTAACTTTATCTTATAGTTTCTCAGGAACATCTCACAGATTTGGGCACACCCTCTATCTTGAAAATCTCTCTACCCTTGACACCATGACTCCAATATCTCTCCTGATTTCTACCATCTCTGCCACTTCTTAACAATCTCTTTGCAGCTTTTTTTTTCCTTTGCCTATTATTTAAATGTCATTGTTCCTCAAATTTTAATCATCTACCTCCTTGGTTTTCCATGTGTGGTCTATGGACCAGCAGCTCCGCCATCATCTGACAGTTTGATGGAAATTTAGAATCTGGGGCCTCACCCCAGACCTTCTGAATAAGAATCTGCATTTTAACAAGATCCCCAGGTGATTTGTGCACACTTTCAAGTTTGACAGTGCTGCTTTATTCTTGTCTTTTCTCATTCTACACATTTTTCCTGAGTGATCTCATCCACTATGACTCTCATTACTACTCATATTAATGTATTAATGATTCTCAAATGTGCACCTGCAGCCCAGTTCTCTCTCCTGAGCTCCACCCACATATATAAAATTGCCTGCTGGACATCTCCACTTGTTTGCATGACAGGCATATCAAACTTTGTATGACACCACAGGTATAGCTGACCCCACATGTTCAGGTAAGGAGAAGATCATGAGAGAGGGTAATTATAAAAGATCTTATGTTAGGGTTGGGGTTGAACTTGAATTCTGAACTTAGCTTCAGAAGTGATAAGTAACCCTTTCACCCAAGGCAGTAGTCTCCAGCCAGGGAATCTAACGAAGAGGTAACTGTTAAGGATTTCTTCAGCTTACACAAGAGTTCGCCAGATCTCTTGGTCTCTATCACCTTCAAATTTCTTTTCTCTTCTTGAACAAATATTTTTTGTGTTCCTATGTGTCAGGTGCTGAAGATAGAGCAATGAACAAAACAGACAAAGATTACAGTGCACATATTCTTGGTAGGAATATTTGTTTTCTTCCCTTAATGAGTCATTTAAAAAGGAATTATAATGCAAGGTGAGTCCTTTTGTAATCAACTTCCTGTCCAGCTTCAGGGCTCAAAAAGAATTCAGAATTTCACATGTAATTCTTCAAGGCAAAGGCTTTAAATTGGGGAAACCGACAAGCAAGAGTCAGTAGGCAAAGAAGGCTGGATTCCCCATGTTCCCATTGCCCGTACAAAGAGGCTTGCTGGAAACTGACCTCCTTGCCACCCCAGAGCGACTGGTTCATTTATTCCATGCTTACACATTCTGGACCCTGATATCATAAAGAATAATGTCTCTGCCCTCCAGCAGGGCACAAGGTGAGGCAAAGTATGCATGAAACTGTGCAAAGCCACCACAACTGAGAAACTTTTTCAAGTAGATTAAGAGGTTCATCAGTGTGCATAAAAACAGTATGAAACATCTTGTTGTATCCTTATTTTATATAGATTTCCCTTGTGATAAATTCCTCATTACTTTGATAGATTAATTAAAACCAGTAACAGAGTTCAACTACAATAGTGTACCCTAAAACTAGTAAATATAAAACTAGTGACACATGCCCACAAATGTGAAAGTAATTTATTAGAGTTCAGTTATGAGCAGAAAAATACTGATAACAGAACACTAAACCACAGAAAATTTATAGAGGAATTATAGAGTAACTGAAAAATGGACCATTCTCCTGACACTTTCATAAGGGCATATCTTCCTCAAACCCCCAAAGGTCTTGCCCTTAAATATGTTTGACAATTGTAAAAATTTAAACTGTGAATCACCACACTTATCTCTTTATGTTTCTATTTTTATATTGCATCTTAGTACTAACAAAATAAAATAGAGGATAAAAAAGTAGAGCTTTGATATCAAACCTCTCACCTTTTTAGTTGATTTCGATCCCATTATCACATATTTCTAGAAATGCACAACAGTGCCAAATAGCTTTCTCTATCTTGGGTTGGTTTCCCTCTATATTAGCTGTCAGTGTAAAATTATTGTGCCTCCTACATGGCAACTAAAATTCCAAATGATGGTTACTGGCAAATTTCTCTATAGTTCACTGATTCATCAAAGAAAATGGATTTTCTACTCAGCTAAGATTAATTACCATTGTTACAGAGATTGGAATGCATCTGACAGCTTGAACAGAAAACACTGTGTGCTTTGCTTTCCTTTTTATTGTGTTAGTAATCACATGCTCCAAAATCACTTCGAATCATATAGTCTTCCTGAAGAAATGGCTACCCACTATACACACTATAGAAAAGTCAGGAGATATAGAAAGAGGGGATGCAGGTTTGGGGATTGAAGGAAGGCATCTGGCGATAGTTCATCACCTTTAGCCTGCCCCAAGAATATGCAGGATCTAAGAAACTGATACTGTGGTTCAAGGCAGCCCAAGGAAGGTCCAAGGTGTTAGCATTTCTGTCCAACAACCTTCCAGAACTTAGTGGCTTAAAACAACCACAATGTCTCACATATCTATAGGTCGGCCAGACAGTTTGTTGAGCTAAGCGCACTCTTGTGCTAGTTAGCTGGTAGGTTGGCTATGGATTGAC
>RJWJ010048539.1:0-10564 GCA_004363605.1 Indri indri | reverse complement strand
GTTCTGAATGTCTGTGTCCCCAAAAAATGTATATGTTGAAGTCATAACCTTCAATGTAATGGTATTTGGAGATGGGGCCTTGAGGAGGTAATCAGTTAGAAGAGGTCATGAGGGTGGAGCTCTCATGATGGGATTAATGCCCACTCTTTCTCCCCTCATACACTAAGAAGTCATGTGAGCATACAACAAGATGGTGGCTGCCTATAAGCTAAGAGAACAGGCCTCAAATAAAACCTACCTTACAGACATCTTGGTCTTGAACTTCCCAGCCTCCAGAACTGTAAGAAACAAATTTCTGTCATTTAAGCCACCTAGTCTATGGTATTTTATTATGGCAGCCCAAACTGAATAACACAATGGTCAACTGACTTTCAACAAGGGTTCCAAGATCATTTAATAGGCTCTTCAACAAAAGGCACTGGGAAAACTGAACATCCACACACTAAAGAATGAAATGGAACATTACCTTACACCATAAGCAAAATTAACTCAAAATGGATTAAAGACCTAAATTAAAGAGAAACACTCTACAACTCTTAGAAGAAAACATAGGGGAAAATCTACATGACCCTGGATTTGGCAATAGTTTCTTAAATATGACACCAAAAGCATAAGCTACAAGAGAAAAACAAATTTGACTTCATTAAAATTCAAAACTTTTGTGCGTCAAAGGACACTATCATAAGACTGAAAACACAACCCACAGAACGGCAAAAAATGTTTGCAAATCATGTATCTGATAAGAGTTTAATATCCAGAATACATAAAGAATTTCTGCAACTCAGAAACAAATCGACAAGAAACTCAATTAAAAAATGGACAAAGGGCCAGGCCTGGTGGCTCACACTTATAACCCTAGCACTTTGGGAGGCCGAGGCAGGAGGACTGCTTGACACTAGGAGTTTGAGACCAGCCTGGACAATATAGCAAGATTTCACCTCTACAAAAAGAAAAGTTAGCCAGGCATGGTGGTACACACCTACAGTCTCAGCTATTTGGGAGGCTGAGGCAGGAGGATCACTTGATCACAGGAGTCCAAGGTTGCAGTGAGCTGTGATAGCACCACTGCATGTCAGCATGGGCAACAGATCAAAACCCAGTCTCAAAAAAAAAAATGTACAAAGGACTTAGACATTTTTCCAAAGATATATAAAAAGCCAATATGTACATGAAAGCTCAACATCATTAATAACTAGAAAAATGTGAATCTTTGTCTACTAGTGAGATGTTTAAGATAAAAACCCACATCCAAACCACAATAAAATACCACTTTACACATACTAGGATGGTTATTACCAATAAAACAGAAAATTACAAGCATTGGAGAAGATATAGAAAAATTGGAGTGGCTGGGTGCAATGGCTCACGCCTATAATCCTAGCACTCTGAGAAGCTGAGGCAGGAGGATCACTTGAGCTCAGGAGTTTGAGGTTGCTGTGAGCTAGGCTGACACCAGAGCTAGGCACCCTGGCCTGGGCAACAGAGCGAGACTCTGTCTTAAAAAAGAAAAAAAGAAAGAAAGAAAAAGAAAAGGAAAGAAAGAAAGAGGGAGAGAGGGAAGAAGGAAGGAAGAAAAAAACTGGAGCTCTTGGGCATTGGGTGGGAAATAAAAAATGGTACAGCTGCTGTGGAAAAAAGTTTGGTGGTTCCTCAAAAAGATAAACATAGAATTCTCATATAATTCAGTAATTCCACTCCTAGGTATATACCTGTCTTAGTCCATTTAGTGTTGCTGCAACAATACCTGAGGCTATGTAATTTATAAAGAAAAGTTTATTTGGCTCACGATTCTGGTGGCTGGAACATCCAAGAGCATGGCATTGAAATCTGGTGAGGGCCATTACAACATATTGTAAAACGTTGTAATGTTCTACATTACAACATGGAGAAGCATGGGCCCGGGGCTCACACCTGTAATCCTAGCACTCTGGGAGGCCAAGGAGGGACGATCGCTTCAGGTCAGGAGTTCAAAAACAGCCTGAGCAAGAGCAAGACCCAGTCTCTACTAGAAACAGAAAAAATTAGCCGGGCAACTAAAAATAGAAAAAATTAGCCGGGCATTGTGGCATGCACCTGTAGTCCTAGCTACTCGGGAGGCTGAGGCAGGAGGATTGCTTGGGCCCAGGAGTGTGAGGTTGCCATGAGCTAGGCTGACGCCACAGCACTCTAGCCTGGGCAACAGAGTGAGACTCTGTCTCAAAAAAAGAAAAAAGAAAAAAAAACAAACAACATGGAGAAGCAGAAAGGTGAGGTCCATATATGCAAAGAGGCAAACAAGAAGAGGAACCTCACTTATGAGAACCGGCTCTCACAGAATCCAACTCTTCTCCTTGAGAGGGTGAGAACTCACTCCTGGGAGACAGCATTAATCTATTCATGAGGGCAATGCCCCCATGATCCAAACATCTCCACTAGTCTCCGCCTCCCAACACTGCCATATTGAGAATCAAATTTTGATGTTGAGTTTTGGAAGGGACACTTTTGAATCATAGCAATACCCAAATGACTTGAAAGCCGGGACTGATACTGATACTTTTATGCCAATGTTTATAGCAGCATTATTCACAATAACCAAAAGGTGTCCACTGATGGATGAATGGATAAACAAAATGAGGTACAAGCACACTGGAATACTATTCAGCCATAAAAAGGATTGGCAAGTTCTGATACATGCTACAACTGGGTAAACATTGAAAACATCATGCTAAGTAAAGTAAGTCAGACACCAAAGGACAAATGTTATATGATTCCACTTATATCTAGAATAGGCAACTTCATAGAGACAAAAAGTAAGTTGAAGCTGTACCAGGGGCTGGGAGGGAGGAGCCATGAGGAGTTAACATGTAGTTTCTATTTGGAGCGAAACAGATAGCGGTGATGGTTGTACAACATTGTAAATGCACTTATTGCCATTGAATTATACACTTAAAATGGTTAAAATGGCAAATTTTGTTATGTGTATCTTTTTCCTATTTTTTGACAAATTATAATCACATATAATTATGGGATACACAGTGATGTTATGATACACAGGTTATGTATACAGTGTTAAATGACTGAATCAAGTTAACTAACATATCATCATCTTAAATACTTTTTATTCCTCTTGTCAACTACCTATCCTTTGACCAACATCTTCTCATTCCTCCCAACCCATAGCTCTGGTAACTACCATTCTACTCTAAACTTCTATGAGTTTGATTGTTTTAGATTACACACTAAGTGGGAATATGCAGTTTTTGTCTTTCTGTGCCCGGCTTATTTCACTTTATGTTATGTACATTTGAACACATTTTTTAAAACTTAAGATAACTGTTCAAATATAAAATAATTTTTTTTAAAAGATCCAGGTGCCAACCTTGAAGACCCTCTTGAGGGTTGAACAAAAGATACACCAACCTAGAACATCAGAATGTGACTTTATTTGGCGTAAAGTTCTTTACAGATGTAATTAATGTAAAGACGTTGAAATGAGATCATTCTGGATTAGGATGAGCTCTAATCCAATGAAGAGTGTCCTTAGAAAAGACAGAAAAGAAAACACAGATACACATAGAAAAGAAGGCCAAGTGAAGACAGAGGCAAAGACTAGAGTAACACTACCACAAATCAAGGAATACCTGGGGACACCAGAGGCTGGAAGAGATAATGAAGGAAAGAAAGCATGGCCCTGCTGACACCTTGATTTTGGACTTTTAGCCTCCAGACTGTGAAACAATAAATTTCCGTAGTTTGAAACTACCGAGTTTATGTCAATTTGTTGTGACAAACCTAGGAAATTAATACAGATTTCGGTACACGGAAGTGGTGTGCTGATATAACAAATATCTAAAAATGTGAAGGTGGCTTTGAAACTGGATAATAGGCCAGAATAGTTTTGGGAGTCATAATTTAAAAAGTACAGATTGCCTTGAAGACATGGTTGGTAGAAATATGAATGGCAAAAGCGATTCTGGTAAGGGTTCAGAAGGATATGATGAGCAAATAAGACGAAGCTTCAACAGTCTTAGAAAATACACTTATAGGACCACAAACAGAATATACATCAAGAATGCTCATCAGAATGTTCTGGCACATATCAACATTCTGGTTAAGGATGCTTCTGTTGATGTTTCAGAAAAAAATGTAGACTATATGACTTGGAACTGGAAGAAAGGTGATCCTTCTTATAAAGTGGTAGAAAACTTGGCTGAATTGTTTTCTACTGTTGGGTAGAAAACAGAAGTTGGAAGCAATGAACTTGGATATTTAGCCTGGGAGATTTCCAAGCAAAGTTTTAAGGTACACCTTGGTTTCTCCTTGCTGTTTACAGTAAAATGTAAGAGAAAAGAGAAAACTGAGAAAGGAACTTTTAAAAGGAAACAACTCTTGATCAACTGGGAGGTTCTTAGATTATCCAGATTGCAAAGGATGCTAAAATTAGGAAATTCACTATGAGAAAAATGTGTTCAAGAAAGCAGGCCAACAGTGTGGCTGGACAACCATTTGCTGAAGATATTAGCTATGTGACTCATGAATTCAATCAACCATCTCAACAGAAGCCAGGAATGAAGAAGAGGTTATCAGGAAGGATCTGTGTACAACACTCTTGTCTGATGGTGTGGATCCCCTCGATATGTAAGAAGACTCACAAGGTTTTTTAATAAGAGTATACCAACAAAAACACTACCAGCATGTACTGGAAGAGAGAGAAGACAAAATGGAAAAAAAAAAAAAGCCTGACTTCTGGATTCTACAGGCAATAAATAGGCTAATAGAATGAAGGTAAACATATATACCTCCCTTCAAGAAAAAATAAAAATATTAATAACTCTGAAAGCAGGCCACAAGAGGCAGAGACCAGAGAAACAGGCCCAGAGCAGGTGTTGACACAGCCTCCACAGGCCGAGACGGCGGAGGATCAAACCACAGATTATTCTCAGGCCTTGAAACCTAGAGAAATTTGTCCTGCTTAGTACTGAACTTGCTTGGGGCCAGAGACCCTCTATTCCTTCAGTTTCTTACTTTTGAATGGGAAAGCCTTTCTGATGCCTGTCTCACCATTGTATTTTGGAAGCAGATAACTTGGTTTTTAGTTTGACTGATCCATAGATGGAGAGGAATTTTGCCCCACACCCAAACCTAATTTAGATGATCTAGATAGCGAGATGTGGGACTTTTTGAGCTGATATTTAGAGTAGATTTTGGACTTAAGAGTTCATGCTGTAATGGGTAGGGACTTTGGGGGATGTTGTCATGAAGTGAACTCACTTTGTATTATGGGATGCACATGAAGTTTTGGGAATCAAAAGGTAGACTGTAGTGGGCTGAATTGTGGCCCCCAAAAGATATGTCCAATCAGATCTATTCTGTAAACAGAACAAATCTTTGGATATGTAATTAAGGTATGGATATACAGATGAAATCGCCCTAGATTAGGGCAGACCCTAAATACAGTGAAGAGTGTCCTTAAAAAAGACAGGAAAGATGACACAGAAAAAAGGCCATGGCAAGATGAAGGCAAAGACTGGAATTCTGCTGCCACAAGATAGAGAACACAAATCAAGCCACCAAAAGCAGGAAGAGACAAGAAAGGATTCTTCTCTAGAGCCTTGATTTTGGACTTCTAGCCTCTAGAACTGTGACAGAATAAATATCTATTATTTTAAGCCACCAAGTTTGTAATAATTTTTTATGGCAGCCTTAGGAAACTAATATAGACTGCCAATGAGCAAATATGAAACAAATTAGGCTGGGAGCAGTGGCTCACACCTGTAATCCCAGCACTTTGGGAGGCTGAAGCAGGAGGATTACTTGAGGCCAGGAGTTCAAGACCAGCCTGGGCAACATAGTGAGACCCCATCTCTACAAAAAATAAAAATAAAATAATTATCCAGCTGTGGTGTAGTACATCTGTAGTCCTAGTTACTCAAGAGGCTAAGCCAGGAGGATCGTTTAAACCTGGCAGTCAGAGGTTGCAGTGAGCTGTGACTGCACCACTGTACTCCAGCCTGTGCAACAGAGTGAGAACCTATCTCAAAAAACAAAATAAAACAAAAAATGTAACAAATTTGAACATCAAAAATAATTACAATAAATTAAAACACACCGAATATACTAAAATTCATGAGTTCATAATGTTTTCCCCTCCCAAACCTCACCTTGGGAATTTAATAGATCATCAATTCATTCTTCTGAAAATTGGCAAGGGGGAAAAAAATAAGCATTTACCCTGGTCTCCCTGTACAAATGATACTACAACATAATCAAATAATTGAAGAGGGAATTCTCTATGGAAGAATTCCAGTTAATAAATATAAGAGAAATGAAAGAAAATCACTCTTCTAATGAAATAATAGATCTAGGCAACCATCATCATTGGCTGATAAATCCACTGGGTGAAAAGTTAAGAAGAAACTATGTTTGGATCCCATTAATATTATCCACAAATGATCAATTTAGTACTACCAAAAGCGGGACAACACTTATTGGCCTCCTGGAATGATTCAACAAGAATTCACAGCACCAATCTAATGGGATGGCTATACCTCCTAATTTGTCTAGAGCTATTCCACCTTATGGCTATTTTCCTACTATAGTTTCTTTTTTTTATTTCAGGGTATTATGAGGGTACAAACATTACAGTTACATTTTATGTCTTTGCCTCACCCAAGCGAGGGTTAGAGGAGTGCCCTTCCCCTCTACAATGCTCCCTGTGTCCTTTAGTTATGGGTTTACCCCCCCGCCCCCGTCCCCCTAATCCCTGGAGACTATTACTGCCATGTGAGCACCCTAGTGTTCAACAGTTGCTATTTTCCTACTATAATCTTTAATAGCACCCCTTTCATTCTCAGAATTGTCTTATTGGAAATAAATTATATAATCACTCCATCATAAATTGTTCTTGTCAAAGAAACTGAAACTAAATTCCACCAAGCTCTACCAATTCAAGCTCCCAATCTTGGCTATGACTGAAATCATTTGGTAAATTTTTAAAATTATTGATGCCAAGATTTTATCCCACATGGATTGTGACAAACTGATCTAAGATGTGGCCTGAGAATTAAGATAATCAGAAGACTTCCCAGATAGTTCCAAAGTTTCAGCCCAAAGTTGAGAACCACTACTGTATACTTATTTACTAATTTGTGGAAAATATAAAGAGTAAAGGAACATGCTAAATACCATAACAAAGATTCAATCAGCCAAATCAAGAATGTACAAAGTTCTCCTGAAAAATGACTTAATTTTTTTTTTTTTTAAACAAACAAATAGCATGGGGAAAAAAGCACAGGGGGTATGGGTTAGGGAGGGGAATGGTTGAGGGTAAGGAAAACTTGAGAGACACACAAACCAAATGAAATGTATAAATCTTATTTGGATGGTGATTTAAACAAACCAAGTGTAAAAAGACATTTAAAGAATCAGAAATCTGAACACAGACTGGATTAAGGAGTTCTTTTGTTAGGTATAATAGTATTGTGGTTGGGTTTGTTAAAAGTTCTTATCTCTTAGAAATAGACACAGAAGTATTTATAGATTAAATGATGTGATGTTTGGTATTTCCTTGAAATTATTTCAAGGAAGGAAGGAAGGTTGGTCAGAGGGAGGGATGGAGGGGAGGGGGAGATGAAGGGATGAGAACAAAGGGAAGGGGAGGGGAGGAGTAAGAAGTGAAAAGTTAGATTATTCAGGAATGGCAAAATGTTTAGTTGTCAAAACTAGGTAATAGGAACATTGGGTTTCATTTTATCATTCTATATTTGTGCTTAATATGCAGCTATGAAATTAATTCTAAAATTTTTTTTTGCTTATAAATGTGTAGCATGCATGTCAGTATTAAAACACTTAAATGTGTAAGACATGTAGAGAGATGTAAATAAAGATGAACACATATGATCCTTGATTTCAAAGAGCTTACAGTGGTGGGTAGACTAAATGCTGGGTAGACATAAAAAAGAAGGTACTATTAAATAACTTTGGTCAAATGCAGCTAGCTAAAACTTCTGGAAGGCCATAAAGATGACATCAATGAAATTAAAATGACATTTTAAGTATTCCCGAAGTATAAGACAGTGGGCATGGGTATGGAAAGATCAGATAAAAAACTGTTACTATCCCCAAATTGCTAAATACCAGAGACTGTACTATAAACCAATTTTGAAAAGCCCACGCTCTTACTATTGGCTCAGACCACATGAAAATGCCATTTCTGAAGGTAAATGGTCAAATATTAGCAATTTTGTAGGGTTGAATATGATACTATTCTACAATATCTTCCTTTTTCTTTCCATTACTAAAATAATTACATAGCTCATAGTAAAATAATCAGAATATTTAAATATCAGTCTTCTTTAAATAGTGGTTGGTCTCCTAATATAAAATTCAAAAATACTTCTGAAATAGCCATAGAAATTATAATTTTACATTTATCTACTTACATTTTTCTTTATTAAATAAGAAAATCATTCCATTTTCAAAAAAGTCACAAATTTAATCTTTAAGGCTAGGCATAGTGGCTCACACCTGTAATCCCAGCACTTTGGGAGACCAAAGCATAAGGATGGCTTGATGCCAGGAGTTGGGAGACCAAAGCATAAGGATGGCTTGATGCCAGGAGTTGGAGGCCAGACTGGACAACATAGTGAGACACCTTCTCTACAAAAATTTAAAAATTAGACAGGTGTGGTGGCAGGCTTTACAGTATTTAGTGTATATTTTCCAAAAAATAAACGTGTGAGTTGCATACATATTTTAAGATGATCTCAAACAAGAATGTATTTCTTAGGGTACAAGTTAATTTGATGCTTCCTAAAAAGCAATTTATATCAATTTTATTTATATGTAATTGAAATTATTCTAACAGCCATAAATTCCAAATAAAGAATACTGTGCTTTTTTTCACAAATGAGAATATAAACACTAACCATAATATTTCTGGATAAACGAAAGTTATAACCTATGTTATACATCAAACAGTATCAGTTTAAATAATACCTGATCCTAGTTTAGCCAATTACACTATGATTTCAAGCAAAACTCTGTGCGTCAGTTTCCTTATTTATAAAATGGGATAATAGTGACTACACCTCATGGAATTCATGAGGACTGAAAATATATTACATGTATGAGGTTATTAAGTATGAAATGTTCCATTTCCTTAAGTACTAAGTTTGACAGTTGTTATCTCTGATATTTCACTTTCACACTTCCTTTTTATTTTTATTGTGAAGGTACATCCCCATTCTTTCAAATGCACAGTTTGGCTTGTGATAATCTTTGAAAGTTTCTTTTACAGCAATTTTTGTGAAACCATGGATAAGTCAAAAATTCATGTTATTTTCAAATGAGTTCCATTGTGAAACCAGTGCTATGTAGACAGCTTGAAATATCAACAAAGTGTTTGGGAAGGATGTGGCTAATGAACACATAGTACATCAATGGTTTTGACAAGTTCCATTCTGGTGATTTTAATCTTGAAAATGAGTCATGTAGGTGACCTGAGACCAAGGTGGATAATGATGAGCTGAAAGCTGTAGTGGACATGAATCTATCTCAACCTACACATGAATTAGCAGCAAGGTTTGATGTTACTATGCCAACAATATGGGACCATTTGAAATAAATCAGCAAGGTAAAGAAGCTGGATAGATGGCTACCATGTGAATTAAACAAGTGTCAGAAGAGAAATCATCTCGAGGTTTGCCTTTCTTTGCTGTCACGACATAAAAGCGAACCATTTCTACACTGTATTCTTACTTGTGATGAAAGATGGATTCCTTCTGATAATCGCAAGCATTCAGCACAATAGTTGGATAAAGATGAAGGGCTGAAACACAGTCCAAAACCAAATATTCATCAAAAAAAGCTAATGGTGTCTGTTTGGTGGTCAACGCTGGTATAATCCACTACAGCTTCATGAAACCTAGCCAACTGATAACTGCAGACATCTACTGCAACCAATTAGATGAAATGATGAGGATGCTTGTGATTAAGCAGCCAAGATTGGTCAACAGAGACAGGCCAATCCTCCTGCAAGACAACACTCAACCATATGTCGCACAAACAATGCTGCTCAAACTAGAGGCTGAACTTACAAACTCTGTCATCCACCATATTCACCAGACCTTGCATCAACTGACTACAACTTGTTCCAGGCTTTGGACCACTTCTTGCAATATTCAATTCTCAACAAGCTGTGGAAAACGCCTTTCGTGATTTCATCGCCACTCGCTCTCCAGGTTTATTTGTTGCTGGCATAAACAACTATCTTTAAGATGGCAAAACTATGTCAACTGTACTGCTTCTTGTTTGAGATATAACAATCTTTTTTTTTTTTTGGTGGGGGGGAGACAGAGTCTGGGTCAGTTGCCCTGAGTAAAGAGTGCAGTGGTGTCACCACAGCTCACCACAACCCCAAACGCCTGGGCTCAAGCCATCCTCCTGCCTCAGCCTCCCGAGTAGCTGGGATTACAGGCACATACCATGACACTCAGCTAATTTTTCTATTTTTAGTAGAGATGGGGTCTCGCTCTTGCTCGGGCTGGTCTCGAACTCCTGAGCTCAAGCAATTCTTCTGCCTCGG
>RJWJ010048538.1:0-10556 GCA_004363605.1 Indri indri | reverse complement strand
TGGTTATTCTTTTGATCCTAATTTAATTTCTTTGTCGGTAAACAGAGCTTTTATTTCCGCATAGCAAGGTCAGTGATTTTCTGTATAAGATGGTGGGTCTGGGGTCTCTTCCTTGCATGCCAACTGGTTGTCTATCCACTTTCATGACTACCTCTGAAGTCTCTTCATATCTCTTACTGTAACCTAAGATAAAGGTTATGATTTATTATTGCAGCTGTGAGCATGGTGCTAGTAGCTTCTTTTGGCTCAGGAAGGAAAGAACATTTATGTCAGGATCAAGTTTGGTGACATAAATGGTATACGGAGAACTGAGTATATGCATGTATGAAATATACATAGGCAGTCTCTCCAGTGTCTTAAAATACTCATTGGCTTGCAGTTTGTCCTTAGTGTTTGCTTTCTGCAAAGTTGTAATGCCTACCTTGAATTGGTGGAGGAAGGCTGTCCAAATCTTAGTGATGGAAACAGAGCATATTCTGAGCTGCCTTCCCTGTAACTGGAACCCAACAATTGTCCCTTACTCTACCTTTTATGAATATTTCCTACACTTCCCAGTGATATTTCTACAGGTAGAAAGTGATATGGAAGAGAGAAATACTATGCACAAAAATATGAGGATGCAGTTCTTATTGTCTGATTCCTGGTATCCTTTAGATCATGTTTGTTTTGCCTTTGATCCCACTGTACTAATTTACATCACATGCAAAGCAGTTTGCATGTTCACTGAGCTGTCAGGCACTTGGATTGTCATGGCTCTGAAATGATTGTTCCGATTATCACCTACCACCTCCTTACCCGTCCTCAGGGCTGGCTTATACTTATTTGGGAAACTTCTTGGCCGTTATGACCCCTTTCCTTCCTGATCCTCCTCCTTTCTGTCTGGTTTTCAGTCTTTTTTGCTGGTTCTTTCCCTGCCTAGTCCTCAATTGCTGGTGATACTCAGTATTCCTTCCTTGACTCATCACTGCAGTCTGGATGCATGTTATCCCTGGGCAACCTCATCTGCTCTTCTGGTTTTACAAATAGGTCAGAATGACTCCATATATCTCTCTCTCTCCCTGAACTTTGCCTGCAGTCTGAGACTCCTATATTCAGTTCCCTGCCAGACATATTTATGTGGACTTCAAACCCAGCAGTTTCATACCCGAGCTGTGTTCATTTGTATTCATCCATCCACATGTCAAAGCCTGAAACCTGGAAGTCATCCTAGAATTCTCTGCTATATCAGATCAGTCACAAAATCCTGCTTATTTTGTGTCCTACTTGCCGAGTCCATCCCCACTCCCAGAGTTCTCGGTTCAGGCCCTCATTTTTCACCTGTATGATTGCAGTAGCATTCTAACTGGTGTGTTTCCAGCCTTGTTTTCAAGTCACTCTTCACTCTGTAATCAGATGATTTTAAAATGAAGCTTCTCAAGAAGAAGAAGATAGAAAAATGGCCAATAAACATATGAAAAAAATGCTTAACGTCACTAATCATCAGGGAAGTTCAAATCAAAACCACAACGAGATATCACCTTACCCCAGTTAGAATGGCTTTTATTAAAAAGTCCCAAAACAACAGATGCTGGCATGGATGCAGAGAGAAAGAAACATTTATACACCATTGGTGGGACTGCAAATTAGTACAACCTCTACAGAAAACAGCATGGAAATTCCTCAAAGAACTAAAAGCAGACCTACCATTTGATCCAGCAATCCTACTACTGGATATTTGCCCAAAGGAAAAGAAGTCATTTTATCAAAAAGACACCTGCCCTCGAATGTTTATTGCAGCACAGTTCACAATCTCAAAGATGTGGAATCAAGCCAAATGCCCATCAGTTCACAAGTGGATTAACAAAATGTTGTGTATGTGCACCATGGAATGCTACTCAGCCATGAAGAGGGATGAATTAAGGCCTTTTGCAACAATTTGAATGGAATTGGAGACCATTATCCTAAGTGAAGTATCTCAAGAATGAAAAAACAAACACCACATGTACTCAATATTGTATCGGAATTAACTGATGAGCACACATGTGCACAGAGGGAAGTAAATCTCAAATCACATAGCAGGTGGTGGAGGGGATGGGCACAAACCTACCTAGTGGGTACAGTGAACACTTTCTGGGTGACGAGCACACTTTTAACCCTGACTCAGGTATTACAAAAGCGATTCATGTAACCAAAAACATTTGTACCCCTGTAATACTTTGAAATAAAAAAAAGAAAAAGATAAAAATACAACAACAAAATTAATTTGTCTGTGTTTTTCTTCAGCTTAAAACCTGTTAATGGCTCCCCATCAACAAACACTAAGATAAAATCTGAGATCTTACTGGTAAGGCACTTAGAAAAATATATACTTACCACAGACCCAGGAGTTCTATTCCTAGGTTTCTGTCCCAAAGGAATGAAAACATACACTCACACAAACTTGTAGGCAAATATTCATAGCAATGTTAGTCGTAAAATCTCCAAACTGGAAGCAGTCCAAATGTTCATAACCTGGTGAATGGATAAGCAAAATGTGCAATAATCCATGCAGTGGAATACTATTCAGCCATGAAAAGGAACTGAAGTGCTAATACAGGTAACAACACAGATGAATCTCAAAGGCATCGTACTAAGTGAAAAAAAGCCAGATATTTAAAACTATTATATGTTTCCACTTAAATGACATTTCTAGAAAAGGTAAAACTGTAGGGATGGGAAGCAGATCAGTGATTGCCTCAGGTTAAGTAAGAGATGGCATTGACTACAAATAGGCTCAAGAAAAAACAAAACAAACCACCTCTGGTCTTTTGCATGTGGTAGAAGGCCCACTGCCACTTGATCCCTTCCTCTGCCTGCAGCCTCAGTCCTTGTCATTTCCTGCCTTGTGTTCTGAGCTCTGGCAACACTGAACTCTATGCACTTTCCTACACATGTGTTGCTTGTTTGCTTTTTGTCATGTAGAACCTTCTATGTAATAAAGCTTCTTCCCATATCCCATGTCTGTCCTTCTGGATTACTTACACTCACGTGAGAAACAGCCAAGTCTACAGGATGCTTTCCTCAACATTGTGTCCTCTCCTAACTAGGGTCAGATTGTCCATGCTAGGTTCTGAGGGTGCTCTGTGCTTTTTAAAATTTACTTACCCTATTGTATTGAAATGGTTTTTCTTATATGTTCATATAACCCACCAAACTGTAAGTTCCCAGGGCACACGTGCCCTGATTTGCGTTTAAAACTGTGAGTGCTTGCAAAGTTCTTGGTACATAGTAGGCATTCAATTTAAATCCTGTTATATTCATTCCATTTAGTAGATGTACTCTAAAGATGATTTTGTCTGTCTTTTTTTTTTTTTTTTTTTTAAAGGAATGGGATTTACACCAGAATAACCCAAATCTGGGAGGGGCAGGGGAGAGAAAGTGCCATGGCATTTTCTCTTTGCATAGTATTTTCTCTTTTCCTTCCTTTCCTAATTTATGGTTTTCCTTTGCTGTACTATAAATGGCACTGCAGCAGGTAGAAATTGTACCAGTAAGGGTTCTCTAAAGAAACAGGACAGTAGGATATGGATATGGATGTAGAGAGAAAGGGAGAGGGAGAGTTTTATTTCAAGAAATTGGCTCATGGGATTGTGGGAGCTGACAAGTCCGAAATCTGTAGGGCCAGCTCAGCAGGTTCGGAAACTGTCAGGCAGAAGCTGATGCTGCAGTCTTGAGGCAGAAATCTCTTCTTCCTCAGTAACCTCAGTTTTGTTCTTAGAGCTTTTCAATTGATTGGGCGAGACCCACCCACAATATCAAGGATGATCTCCTTTACTTAAGTCAACAGATTGTAAATGTTAACCATTTCTACAAAATACTTTCACGGTAACACCTAGATTGGCGTTTGGTTGAATAACCGGGTATTGTAGCTAGCAAAATTGGCACGTAAAACTAACCATCACAGAAATAGACATCACATTTTTAGTTGTAAGTTATCTTCGAATTCTCCTGGTTATCCAATCCCACCTTGTTCTGACCTCATTTTGTGGATGAGGAAACGGGCCCAGGGTAGTTTATGGCTTCAATTCACAGAAGAAGAGGGATTGCAGGCCGCCCCTACAGATGAAAGCCCTGGTTGATTCCTGCTTGACTTACCAACTGAGTCATCAAGCATTGGGCTCTGCACCGTTTATTAACCAGCTCTGAAATCCCAAATCAATTACTAGCATTACTAGCACCTTTCTTCCCCCTCTCTTTGTGAGGTTTTTTTTTTTTTTAACTTAAGGGAATTTATGACTAGTTTTAAACAGAATTTAAAAAACGACTATATGACATAATTCTGGCCTCAAGTCTTAAATTCTATTATTAGCAGATACTGTCTTTTTACATTTTGTTTAACTGCAGTGACTTATTACAGTGGACTATGAAAACGTATGAAGTTTTTTCTACTGCCAGGGGTGGGAAACTTTACAGAAATATCATCCCCCTCTGCTGAACTGCCCTCTTAAACTAACACTTATCAGATGAGGAACTGAATTATTTCAGGGAGTTGCAAAATAGAGAAATGGTGGTTATTTTTTATTCTGCACAGTGTAAATACTTTTAAAACTTTTCTATAAAATAAAAATAGGACTACTTGCAAATGAAACTCTAGATAATAGCTGTAAATTACCTTTCCAGCAGGGAACTGAAAGCTCTGCAGGATACCTCTATGATAAATTTTATCAATTCCCTTTGATGGGTGTATGCAAGTAATTATCCCCATAGTCTATGGGAAATTCTCACTTTGGGGAAGTGGGGCTTAGAAGGTTATTACTTTTAACCCAAGTGAACTGCACTAGAAACAATTAGAGCATCATACAAATCAGTTTCTGCATTTTCTTGAAGTATTTCACAAGGAGATAGGCTAGAAACTGGGGGAAAAGCCAAGTACTTAGCTCACCCAAATTCATTTTAAAGTTTTTAGCTCTAGATACTCAAAGAAAACCAGTCTTCATCCTGTCGAATTCTTGGGGGCAAAATCACTGGCTTTTATGAGGGGAATCTTTCCAGTTTTCTTCAATATACAAATTCTACTTGATAGTGAGAAATAGAATTATCTCAATTTATATAGACAAAAATGCCTTTACTCATTTTCTAAGAAAATCATAAGTTTCTGGATTGGAAAAATAAATATGTATTTTTTGAAATCCATTTTCAAAACATCACGACATTTAACCACTCCAATTTAATGATAGCTGAGAAAAACTGGTGTGAAACTTGTCTCCCATAAAGCGAACCCAACACCATCTGGAAAAACAAGATCTATACGTATTTAGTCAAATACTAAGAAAATGCTGCTGTGATTTTAATTCTGTTTCCCTCTAAATATTTTGATATAAAGTATTGTAATATAATTTTTTCAATTTTTAATACTTTGCTGATGAATAACAACTTTCATGAAGAGTCAGGATGGGCTTCTTTTATTATCAGAATTTTGGTGAGGTAAGTACTTGGCTTTTTCCCCAGCTCTAGCTTATCTTGTTCCTTGTGAAATACTTTATGGAACATGCAGAAATAGATTTGTCTGATGCTCTAATTGTTTCTAATGTGGTTCACTGGGGTTAAAAAATAAATCAGCCTTTCCTACAAACTGGGAAAACAGTAGTACAGTGTCCTGCAGGGTAGTTACTATAACTTCTTTCTAAAGAGTTTGTTATATTATGCAATGTTCTTTAATAATGCATTTAAATTATGTTTAGAATTTTTTTTTTTTGGCTAAATGTAAGAAACTTAAAATTCTACCTTTCATGTGAGTAAGACTTCTTATTAAATTAAAGCATAATAATGCCTTATTTTAATGATTTTTGATAGTTTACAAAATGCTCTCCCCATATTTTCTAACTTATTTCTCAAAAGATACAGTGTTAGATGATACCAGTTTTCATTTCTCAAGTGAAGAAATTGAGGCAGTAAGAGGTTATGCATTTTCTCTTTCACACAGCTATTAGATGACATTGTCAGGACTGGAATCCATGTCTCTTGAGGGTAAATCCAATTTTTTAAAAACCTTGCCTCAAGTGGATCTCATTTACTGAATTGTCAGTGAGATTTTTGTACATATAAATAATTTTATGGATTGTTCCATAATACGGATTGGGCAGGATAATTTATGTGTTGTAATTTCTGCTCTTAATTTATACTTAATTTATAGAATGTAAATTAAAGTAATTCCATTTTAATATGAGTAAAGATGCAGTGCCATATTTAAAATTAATTATGGTGATTTTTAAAAAAGCATTTTGGAGAAGTATTATGCTTAGTTCGTATCATGTGTGTAAGTACACAAACACATTTGCCCACATATATGTGTATTTATAAAAGAACATACATACATATGTTTATGAACTAAAATATATTTGGATAGCACCAGTATTAATGGGAAGAATGTATGTCATTAATACTAATTGTAGTTGTATTAAAAATAATATAGTTGATGAATGTGGAATAGGTACAGTGAAGATAGAATTTTCTTTAGCCTTGGCTGTAAATAAAATGTGATGCATAATCATTTGTTGAATTTTCTTATTTTTTGCCTATTGCCAACAGAGAAGAAGATGTTATACTTTAGAGGGGATATTAAACTGTTAGGAAGGAGATACAGAGCCAATGCTAACTTATAGTTAAGGGTCTTCCTTTAATTTACATGTAATGTTTGGTTTTAGAATAATTCATTGAAAAGTATTTTTTCTGCTCTGCAAGCACTATGTTAATTACTGCAGTCTCACATTTGCAAACAACAGAGCATGCACTATGTATAATAATTCCTGCTGACAGCATGTTACAATTCACATCAGCAAAGATCTTAAGCAATTTTACTTATCAAGGAGTTGCTTCTGGGTAATACATCAGATGATGAGTGTCATTGAGAGTGCAAAGGAAGTCTGATATCTTCCAGCTAGGCTGGACAATCACAGATGGTGGAGAAGGTGAAATCTGGATGGGCATTTTAGACAAGTGGTAGAAGCTGAAGAATAGAAAAGATAAATAGGTACAGGTACAAAACAGGAGGAATAAATACAGCACATTTGGTGAGTGGTAAAGAAACTTGGCTTTGTATGATGAATGGTGAGAGATACAGGCAAACAAAAACAGGGAAGTTAGGAGGTAAACAACTTTGCAGATGTGGAAGGTATGAATAAATTTGGTCTTACGCCTATTGAATTTCACCGACAATGTGATTTTCAAGGAAACCTTTATAAAAGGCAGTTGGAGATACAGTAGTTGGCTTTTAAGCATTTGGTTAATGAAATGCAACGTCGGGAGGAATCAAAGCTGCAGCTAGAGGATGGAATGTCTTCTGCCTAGCAGTGACAGCTAACTTGGGGAGAATGAGTCATTGTTGGAAAGCACTGCAGCATCCTTTGGGCTGGGAACAGTGGTCATTTATCTAAGCTGTCTCTTGCTGCTGGTCTTCTTTGACATTTTTCTAATTTGGAATATGGGGAAAAAAATAGCATGAGACAACCACAACTGCAGGCTCAAAATTAAGACTTTTAATTAAAACATGAGTTGATTGAATTTATTTTCTTCTTTGAGAGTTGTGCTGTTTAAAATTTCAAAATATTATGGGGGTACAGATGTTTTTGGTTACATGGACCACTTTTGTAATGCTTGAGTCAGGGCTATATGTGTGCCCATCACCCAGATAGTGTTCATTGTACCCATCAGGTAGGTTTTTGCTCATCCCCTCCTGTCCCCTACCCACCTGCTTGATTTCCTCTGAATTTTACTTCACTTTGTGCACCTGTGTGCTCATCAGTTAGTTCCAATGTAATAGTGCATGTGGTGGTGGTCTTTCCATTCTTTAGATGCTTCACTTAGGAGAATGTTCTCCAGTTCCATTAAATTGTTGCAAACAGCCTGAATTCATCCTTTTTGATGGTTCAGTAGTATTCCATGATATACATATACCACATTTTGTTAATCCGCTTATGAAGTGATGGGCATTTGGGTCGATTCCACATCTTTGCAGTTGGGAATTGTGCTGTGGTAAACACTCACGTGCAGGTATGCAATGACTTCTTTTCCTTTGGGTAAATACACAGTAGCGGGATTGCTGGATGTAATGGTAGGTTGACTTTTAGTTCTTTCACAAGTCCCCGTACTGCTTCCATAGAGGTTGTACTAATTTGCAGTCCCATCAACAGTGTATAAGTGTTCCTCCTTCTCTGCATCCATGCCAGCGTCTGTTGTTTTTGGACTTTTTAATGCCATTCTAACTGGGGTAAGGTGATACTTCATTGTGGTTTTAATTTGCATTTCCTTGATGATTAGTGACATTGAGTATTTTTTCATATGTTTATTGGCCATTTGTCTTCTTTCGAAAAGTTTCTGTTCATGTATTTTGCCCCAAAATACAACCCCATTAAAAAGTGAAAGTTGTGCTTTTTGAAATACCATGCCAGAGTGAGGTGATCAGTCTTATTTGCCTCACTTTATGCCACCCTCTCAGTCATCTTAACATTAATATTCACAAAAGTACATTGCAGTTCAGATCAACAAATCTTTACTGAGTGCCTCTTGTGAGGAATATAATGATAGAGGAAGGCGAGATTTTTGGTTTGGTTGGAATACAGAGTGTATGAGAAGTGTAATAGCAGGAAAGATTAGAAGTCTAAGCTCTCATGTTGCACTACATGGGTACTATTGAGGGTTTTGAACCTTCAATGCTTTTAGGTTTTTAGATGGTACAGAGGGACATATTGGCTGACTTGCAGTGTTCTGTTTCATTCAAATACCTTTTGCTTTTTTTTTTAAGAAAATGTAATTAAGTTTATTTTCCATTTATGTATTCAGCATTTTAATTTACCTAGTAGATATATACTTAGAAACATACATTTTCCCAAATTGTTTAAAATGTGCAGTTATATTTATACCATATTTCTTTTTTATTTCAGGATATTATGGGGGTACAGATATCTTGGTTACATAACCTTTTGCTGATGTTCATTTAAATAGGTGATCAGTTTCTTAAATGGCAAGTGTATCAGTCAAAGCATACTAAACAGCATTATAAAAATATTCTGTACTATTAAACTTTAGTTTTAGGTACCACTTCACTGGAAGATAATAGCACAAGATGTAGCAGCTAAGGAAAACAGAAGTCTTCATTATAGGCCAGATGGACTCGGGGAACCTGTATTCTTCACCTTGATTCTTAGGCATAAAGTGAAAGGAAGTTTCAGTAATGTTACTTGAAGAAAAGGAGGAGAAAATATTTGCCAGATTCCTGAGGAATGAGTCAGTTATTTAGCCCCCTGTTTAATTCAGGGCCTTGATATGTTTAGATCCTTTGCGACTTGGAAAAACAGCCCAGAGAACAATATAGATGTCATCTTGAATATTACTTTTTTCCCCCATGAAGCTAATTAGAGGAGAAATTTTTGTATCAACCAGGCAGTCAGGCCGGTATCAGTATCTAACTGCTGGCATCATTCACTGTATTTGGTGAACTCTCCCAGAGCAGCTCAAATGTCAACTTTTATGGAGAAGAAAATCTTCTCCTCTCTTCTCACTGATGTGCTTTTCTCTCCCTCTTCCTCTCCTTTTCTTCTCTCCCTCCCTCTCTCTTTTTTGAACATACACACACCATACTTGTAAACCAAATCGTTAAAGCCCATACACTGAGGAGTTGGGCACAGTATGTTACCAGGACTAGTTGTGAATTATTAATGGCCAGTGGGATCCCAGTATGCATTTTGATACAGTGAGCCAACGACTGTGTTGATAAGCTATTGATGGATGCAAAGGTGGGGGGGGGCGGGAATCAAAATCACCATCAGTTGAAAAATACAGGATTGAAAGTGTGATATAGGCCCTTGTGCTTTTTATTCTCTGGAGTTGGTCAAAATATGCTTAACCCAGGGTTACCAGGATTTTTTATAAATGGGCATTTCACAGGTATACATTTTTTGTGTGTCCACTTTGCAAATGAAACTAAATATTTCAGTCACAGGTTGTGTGAGTGGTCTATCTGTTATGATCCTCTTTAACAAAAATGAAACCTTGGGATATAGTGAGGTTCCTAACATTGGAGACAGTCATGTAGAATGGAGATGACAATTGATTTTGAGGTTGTGTAGCAGATGTTTCTTTACTGTGTCAGAGTTCAACTAGATCTGAGTTCCCCAGCCAAATTTAATGGCATACCGTGTATTTGAAGAATAAGACACAAGATGGGCTGACTGACATGTGAGCTAAAACTGCTGTCATTGAGCAAAGTGGGAAGGAGGGAATCAGTGTTACAGAGTAAACATTTGGTGATAGGGAAAATTTAATAATCTTTAAGGCCCCTTTCTCTTATTTTCTATAACTTGCATCTCAAAATACAGGTCAAGTCACTGGCACTTGGAATTCCACTAGGGGGCTCTAAACTGAATTCTATCCTCCCTTCCCCTCAATTTCAAGTTTGGTAAAAATCCTTTAAGAACACAAGCCAAGAAGCTGGCTGCTGGACCAGATCACAGGTGGTACAGGCTTATAAAGGGGAGGCAGTATTGATGCCAGACAAAGCCTGGATATGTGCAGACTGCTGGAAGAGGTGATAGCTTCATCCA
>RJWJ010048537.1:0-10552 GCA_004363605.1 Indri indri | reverse complement strand
GGGCAAAAGAGTGAGACTCTGTCTCAAAAAATAAATAAATAAATAAAAATAAAAATAAAATAATTCCCATAGGAAGTGAACAGGCTGCCAAGGGCCATTGCAATTGGATGGCCTCACAGCAATTAGGGTATGATTTAATTACTAAAGAACCAGTTAGATTTATGCAGAAATTTGAAAAGAAACTTGACTTATTTTTTTTTTGTTTTACATAATTCACATTTCTTGGTCCTTAAGAGGCTCAAAATATTGAGCCTTTCTTTCTCCATACAATAATCCAAAATACCCCACTTTGAAATATTAAAAAAAAAAAAAAAACTTTTTTGAGGTCTTTACCACTCAAACTACCAGTGAATAGCACTGAATATTCTTCCATGTTAATAGAAACCTTTTAAGTAAAATTAAGTAATTATGAACATACTCTTTTACCCTGTTTTCATAGTATTTATCTAGTACTGATTTAGGATACATATAGACAAATTATAATTAGTATTTGGTTCAATTTACTGATTATCATCTGTAGTTAATAAAACAGTTGCTCTCTTCTCTAATGGACTATATTCTCATACATTCTAGAATCTGCTAACAGATAATGTCTAAGTGCGTGGTTTATTTTATAGAAGCATATATTGGAAGTCCTTGGCTGGCCTCCACGTGCAGTTCTCTCCACGAAAGACCGCCAGTACAGATTCAACTTCCTCCAGACTTCTGCAGAGGAGGATAAAGTTTGTTAAAAGTCGACTTGCTTCCCACCAAAGAGGAAAGTCTTGCATTCCAGGTTCTAAATAGTGCAGAAGGCCAGGGTGATTCTAGTGAAATTATGTTGTAACTCCAGCCTTAGGAAGTAATAGTATTCATCAAAAGTAATGAAATTATGAGAACCAAACTAGGAAAAGAAAGATTGACAGGACGCCTTGGAACTTGCTGTTCCTCTGAGTTCAATTTCAACTAAAATCCAAGAGACATCTAGTAACTATGCCCAAATGGATGAAGTTCTAGATATCCAGCTCAGCTGGACCCCCTGGAGACCTCCAAAAGCCCCATGCCACCATATGTGGTTGAGGGCAATGACCTCAACCTCTTGATTTGGGTGATATGGCCAAAAAGGTGTAAGATATGCAAGTGGCTGGTATAGAATCCAAAGTTACTTTGTTGATTAGTCTACGTTCAGGTTCTCTGTCGATAAAAGGCCCATCCAACTAATACCTATGCTCCTCCTTCAGCGGCAGTTAACTTCCCAAACAAGAAGTCTCAGGGAGATTTTCTGAATTAAAGGTGCATCTCCTTTCAGATGTACATTCAATAGAAGACAGAGCTTCAAACACTCCTACCTCTGAATCACTTCTGATCACCGTGCATTTAATATCCTGAGTAATAGCAATACATTAAGCAAATCTCAGCCTCCTGTTTAAATCTCACCATAATGGGGTAACATACACAAAGGCTAGCATAGGCAAGGCAGTATTATTCCTCCTCCTTTTTTTCCAGTAAGCACACAGAGATGATGTAAGTTTTGCTATCTAAATGAGATTATGTATGTAAAAGCACTTCACTGAATACATATAGAATTTTAAGATACTATTGTTCTGTTTTTTGTCCTACTGTACTGAAAGAGTACAAGTAATTTTTTAACAAATTTACCTGGATTCTTTCATGTCATGCCCAATTACTAGACAACTTCATCAATATAATTCCAACAAAAATTCATTCTGGTTATAATCAAAAGTAATAATTTGATATAGGCACAAAATTTATGTATAAGATTGTTCATCAGTAATTTATGTGTTTATAACTTTGAAAATTAGAAACAGTTTAGTTGTCCTACAACAGGTGACTATTTAAAGAAAATTATAGTGCAATTCAAAAATTAAATGCATACTGGAAAATGATATTTAATAACATAGAAAAATAATTATGATTTATTTTTAACTAACAAAGTAGTATGGAGAGAGTATATGTAAAAAAATACACACACACATACAGATAAGGCAGTTTTTAAACACTTACATACCCCTACAGATAGGAAGGCATTTTTTAAAAAGACTTAGATATACAAAAATGTTAACAGTAGAGGAATTCTGTATTTTTAATTACATCTGTACTAAATTATATATATTTCCCACAATGAATATACATCGTCTTATAAGAAAAAATAATTTTTAAAAAAGAAAAGAATTAACATAGTGAAAACAATTAGTTGAAGTGACCATGGGAGATTATGCAGGCAAAACACCTGGTTGATTGAATATTCCAGTTTTCTGCTAGTTGTTTTGATTGTGTAGGCAGAACTTCATTTGTTAGTTTAGGAGCACAGACTTCCATAAAGTTCAAACAAAGGAGAGGAAGCTAAGAATAGCAGAGGTTGTTAATTTTTCTACTAGACCCACCATCTGACTCTCTTCAAGTCCCCTGTCTCTTGAGCTCAGTGTATCGGTTAACTCTCAGCACGGCTAAATGTTACTTGTGGTGGTGGTGGCCTCCTGTTTCTTGTAAGTGGTGAGTGGTCTAAGGCAGATGTCCAAGAAATCCAGATGTTAAGGAAGACCACTGATTGTAAAGATACAGGGGGATTTCATATTCTTATAACAAAGGAGACACAACAAAGCAATAGTCAAAACCAAACAGCTACAGAAAAATAGTCAACTGAAGGGTAAGCATCAATCATTTTTGCATTTCATAGATCAAGACTCCAAGCCATACACCAGGCATTATTTTCAGTTTCCCCTTATTTAAATCAAACTAAAAGTTAAAATTTTCTGAGATATTGACCCAAATCATAAAAATAAATACTTGGGCTTTTGCTATGTATCAGTTACTGCCACTAAATCATGGTTAATTTATTTGCTTTGGATGGATTGTCCCACATTTCCTCTTGAGAAAGGCAGTGAATGTGTAAGTATCCTGGTAGTTGCTGGTCTTTATTTCTTTCTTTCTTGTTTTATAAATCATTTTCACTGCCTAATTTTAACTTGGAAACAACCTGTGAGTACAAATTTTCTAGGGACAGTCCTAACCCTTTCTGTCAAGAAATGTTGCAAACATTAAGAGTACACGAGAAATCCTGGGAACCCTTTTTGAAATATGATACCATAATAAAATATTGCCCATATTTGTTCATCATATTTGCTTTTCATTTTGTTGTCTTAAAAAAATCTTACATATAAGGCACATGGATGTAATGACTGAGCTGGTAATCTCCAGGTGTCAACAGAGCACAGGGCACCTGCCTCTCCGTCACTGCTTGCTGCTTCTGCAGGCATGGTGGTGCGGATGCCCGTAGAAAATTCATAGCTGCACAGATATAAAACCTGAGTGTATGGGTTTAGGCAGGGCCCTAAGTGCCTGGGATGAAACAATGCTCTTAAAGTATGACTGAAGGGACTTTCTGTCAAAATGATGTTATTCCATTATCTAAGGAGGCAGTAAGGAATAAACAAGAGAATATTAAAAAAAAATTTATTTTTTAAAGTTGGTCTTCTAGCACATCTCTGCCGACTAATAACCAAGTATTCCTGGGGAAGTTGTTTACCTCCCAAGATGTTTGGCATGTACTGAGAGATGACGTAAGTTTTGCTATCTAAATGAGCATGTTCAACATGTAGCTCCATACCTCCAGAGCCGTCCTACCCCCAGTATTCTTGATTTCCCTTCTTGAAGTCCACTTTTCCTTTAATCCATAGCACTTGCCGACTTGCGACAGAGGTTACACTGTACTTCTTGTGTCTTTAATAGTCTCCTTGCACTAGAATGTAAGCCCCATGAAGACAGGGTTCTTCTCTGTTTTGTTCATCAATCTGCCAACCAGCACCAAAAACCATGCTTAACTTACAGTAGGTGCTCAATAAATATTTTGTGAATGCACAAATGCATGAATGAATATATGTCACACACTCAAATGAGATTATACATGAGCTTAAAAATATAAATCGCTATTTTTTTACTTAGAGAGCTAATTGCTAAAATAAATTCTGCTATGTGACTTCCCTCATTTACATTTGCTAATGCATACTGAAGAAAATTTTGTGTGATTCTCTTCCAAAAATTCTAGGCACCCTAATGCTGGTCCCGTGTACTTTTGTCCTCCCTAAGCCAAGGTTGGGCACTGAGGCTCAAAGCAAACTTCCTTATATTGCCTCCTGCTTTAAATTGTGTCACACTCTACTCCTTTGGTCTGTGTAGTTTCAAAAGATTTAGGCAAGTACCCTCTTTCTTTGAGGCAATTAGGGGGCTGCTTTTTATGTATAGTGGGATAAGTTATATTTATGAGATTCTGAGATATTATTTTGTGTTTTGCTTTTATTGCTGTCAAAAAAGTAATGTGATCCCTTTATGTTTAGGTGTTCGTTTTTCTCTGCCTCCCAATTTTAAGAAGGAAGTCAGGCCTTTTGCTCCTCCTTTTCCTCAGGTGCTGCCTCATGTAGCAGGATCTGCTGGTCAACAGCTTTTTCCCAAGATGCTGTAAAGGCCTAACCTTACTATGGAGCTGATGCCAGGTGCCAGATGCCACAGGGGGAGTGGGAGAACAGGGCTGACACTGGGTTGAGAAAAGACTGGGGGGCCAGATGGGGGAAAATGCAAATGACCTACGGTCTGGACTTTGGCTTTACTGGGAGTTGGATGGGAGGGTTTTGAGCAGAAGAGTGACGTATTCCGACTTTCATTTTAACAGGATTGCTCCTCTGCTTTGTTGAGAATACTCTGAAGGAGGCAAGGGATGCAGAAGGGAGAAGAGTTGGAAGCTACTGCAGCAATCTTGGCAGGACATAGTGGTGGCTTAAACCTAAGTGGTGGCGGTGAGGTTGGTTTGAAGTGGTCAGCTCTTGGAAGAGTAGGCCTTGGGGAAATATTTTTTAACAAGACTTAGGTACATAAGTGTTTTGACCCATGTAAACCCTCTCTGGTTTGACCCCTTTAGCATATAATCATGAGACTGGTGAATTTGAGTACAGTGTGCAAATGTGGACAGAGCCAAGCTGGGCCACACAGGCGTTGAACTCATAACCCTGATCTCATTAGCTTCTGCACTAATCAATTTATCTAAATATGGGCCAAGAAACTAGAATCCGCAGCCCTCCTTCTGTCGGGTTTCAGTCTGAAATGTGTTCTTGGCTCTTGGTGCACTCATGGCTGAAGAATGACCAGATGCACCAAGTAAGGCAAGCACGAAAATGAGGTTTATTGAGGAGAGAGGGATAGGATTATAGAGCAAGAACAAGATACAGATTTACGGAGCATGATGCATATGCCACAGACGACTACTGGACACATTGTTACAGCAAAGGGAGGGCGAAATGAAGGGCCTGGTTATGGTCTGCATCTTGTTTTATAGGGGACCTCCCTGTGGCTCAGACGTCACCATGGAACCACTTTGACTGGACAATTGGAAGCTGCATGACCTCAGTCTTACTACACATGCAGGTTGTTCTGGGTCACTTTCCGGACTCTATGGTACCTATGTTGCTTGGCCTGTGGGCTAGACAGTCCTCTGCATTCTTTTGCAGGTGGCATGCTAAATTATGATTGGCAGATTTGTAGGATGTTCCCTCCTCCCCCAGGTGTGGCAGTAGCTCAGAGAAGGATTAAGGTGGGGCAGGACCAAGATGGACCCTTGTCCTTCTTCCCAGGTGGGACAATTGCACCAAGGTAAGGCACAAACTTTCATCCCTAGGAGATCTGGAATCCCTTGCTAACTACCTGGCACTGCCATCAGATCTACATAGTCTCAGCATGATCTTGCAACCTCACATAAAGTCCCTGAAGTGTCTTTGCCTTTGTTGTTGAAACAGTATTAAGTGCCTGTAAAATGGACTTAAAAAATAAAGCAAAATTTACAGAGAGTTCTGTTAGTAAAACAGCAAGCTCTGTCTGTCCTGGATTCATGCAGCCATTCTGAAAAAGCTAGCTTTTTACATGTCCATTTTGACAGTCTTTCTTAAATTGGAAAATAATTAAAATGTTCTGAATTTGCTCACTTGTCCACAGGGGACCAATTTACCTTCCGGGCACACAATTGTACATTCTAACAGGCTTACACGAGGCAAAGAAATACCATCTATTACAGCTCAAATGGTAATAAGAGATGGAGATAACCACGTCTTGAATAATAATTTTTAAACCCTTCTTCACCCAAGGCACAATGTTCCTTCACAGGAGAATAGTCACGTGGGAGAACATGCCAATTATAAGGCAATTGGTTTGTTTTTCTAGCAGACTTGCTTTATTAGGAGTCCCCTAATGTGTTACACATTCTGTTACAAAGTGTGACAATTTATGGTGCATTCTGGGGATTTCAGCAAAGGAAAAGATCTTGCAAATTATTATCTGTGACAGAATTATAATTTTACAAATGATTAATCTCAATCATCCATCTCTTTTTCCTCTTGGGTTAAGCGGGAAAATTATATCCTGCAAAATTAGCTGTCAAAATGTGAGCCTGTGGTTTTGGAGTATTTGTACATCAGGACAACGAAAAGAAGATCTTTATTAATGAGCTGGATTAAATAAATAAAAAGGTTATTATAGGAGGCATGCTGCTCTGTTGTTACAATATGTCTCATGATTTCCCAGCAGTCAGATAATATTTACCAAATTGAATCAGGACTCAATATGACTATATTAACTGTTTCCTGGGATACCCTACCACCAAAGTGTGATATTTTTACTTATGCTTCTCTTTCGGAGAGGGTACAAATTATAATACATATTATTGTCCTCTGTCCCTCAAACTGTACTGACTGGAGATAAATATTTTGATGACAGAACCATTTGAAAAGTGTTTGAGAGTGAAGAAAATTGTACATACATCACCAGACTGGTGTTGAGGTCAGAGAGCAGTTGTTCAGGGAGACAGAATTGAAAGAGAAAATTAAAAATTAAGAACCATGCGGATAAATGAAGCAATCTTGAAATCAGCCATTTCACCAGATATTATTTTGTAACTTCAATGCAATTAACTCTAAATCGTTATTATGCTTAAGTTGTATATCGCCTACCATTTTGACTTGTGATTACGTGTATATACGTGTCATTCTCTCCATAACTAGGCAGTAAGCGCAGTTTCTGGGACATGGTAGATGCTCAATTAATAAAATAAGAAAGAAAGAAAAGAGAACAGAATACTGAGTAAAGCAAATGACTAAAAATAACATTGGCTCATAAGTTGGGCTGTATAGATGCCTAATCACATGATTAACAACAAACAACTCACGTCGCGATATATTTTTTAACTTGGAAGAAAGAGTCAGGGCATGTAAGTTTTCCAAGCTTGCAAAATAGAGCAAAAAACTGACCTTTTGCAGAGGCTAATGATGTTCAGGGCTGCTTCATATACAAAGAGGTTGCTATTGCATTCTTCTCACCTCTGGCTGTGCTGAGAATCCCTGTGATTTCGTAAAAAAGTGGATGCTTAGACTCCACCTTAGATCTGTGGATTTTTAAATCCTTCAAAATTTCCAGACCTCAGTGCATTCAATGTTGCAAAAGTTACCCTGAGCGCTGCCAGAACTGAGGCCCCTTGGCTAAGGATTGTTGCTGCCATTGTTTTTGAGGAGGGGCAGGAACTTTGGGACTCTGCTCCCTTTTCTCTTTAGTGCTCTTGTTTAAGTCTGGATCTTCAGTTGAAAGAACAGAAGATCCCACGCAAGTTACCTTAATAACAAAGGGAGTTGACAGGAGATACACGTGCTAAAACTGGAAACTGTCACAAGACAAGGCCACACCAGAGGCATCTACAAGTTCCTCCATTATCCTGAGCCTCTCTCTCTCTTTCTCTCTGTCTGTATCTTTCTCTCTCTCAAAAATCCCTGCATCCAGTGGCATGTCTGTTTTTTCTCTCCATTTTCTATCAAAATATTTTCTCATTCTTTACATGCTGAGGGTTTTTTTATATTAATATATGTGGGAGCCTGTACTCCCTCTTAATTTCTGCTCTTCAAAACTTGTTCCACCTAATCCAGGAGAACTGCCCAGACTTCTGCTGGGCCTCAGCTTTCAGCCTCAGCTTCCCCTGCTTGCTACGACACACCTGGGAGAGAAGCTGATTGGCTCAGCCCACCTTCTCACAAAAGGCTCCATCTTGGCTTACTAGCAAAATACCTTCGGGTCAGGTGCCCGTTCTACTGCAGTAATTTGGGACGAGATGTTGAGAGTCGCAGTGGCCAAAATATGTCTGCTTTGGGACGGTCTCTTCTGAAAAGCTGTGAATATGGCAGACACCTGGGACCTTGTAGAGTATGCCTCAACATCACTCTGTTTTAGAGTTTTATACATATACATATATAATTTATATTTATATTTATATGCATGTCTCATCTTCTAATTTTTGCGCTCCTGGGGAGCCGATGCATTTTTATATTATCAGTAGTATTAGCACCCTTATTAGCATACTTTCTATATTCAATACTTGCTTATTACAGTGAGGTGCATAATTATATCTCTCCTCTTCTTTCTTATCTTTTTTTTCTTTCTTCCCTCCCTCTCTTCATTTCTCCCTGTATCCCTTCCTTGTTTCCTTTCTTCTTTCCACAACATGTAAGGAGCTACTATGTCAAAGACTATGCCAGGCATCTTAGTGTCCAAATTAAAAGACATATTTACTGCCATCAAGATGCGTACTGCCTAGTGGGGAAAGGATGTCTATGGCAGGATGCTGTGTTACGGATTGCACGTTTGTCGTCTTTACATGTTTTCCTTCCCCTATTTCATACATAGTTTACTAATTCCTTATTGCTTCATTGCTTTGGGGATTTTTTTCAGGGCAGAAAACAGAAGGAGTAGATGGTAGTGGTTCATTTTGCCTTTTCTAATGCCTAAACTCATTGAAAGGATGTTGCGTGTGTCCCAGAGATGAGGTTTGTCAGAGGGTGTTTCTCTGAGGAAGCAAGAAAAAAGAGGAAGAGGGTCTCCTATAGCAGGGGAAGGGGTGTGCTTGGGGAGAGGGTTCCCCGGAGGAGGAGAGGGAAGCGGGCCCCTTCCTTGGCAGTGCCCCAGGGAGGTGGTGGATCCCAGAACAAATGGTGCTGTGCTGCCCCCCAACAGGAGGTTTCCAGCTCGACCCAGCATGGGAATAGCAGAGTCTCACCTAAAGCCATCATTCGAATTGGAACGTGAACCAGAAAGATGTAACCTGTGTCCAAAGAACCCATTTTATGTCTTCTGAGGGATGTGAGACACTGGGACTTCAACCCAGTAACAGGCATGGAGGATTTTCCACTAGGAAGTAGGGTACAACTTGATACCAGCAAGGCTAGAGAGGGCTTGCAATGAAATTTAGGTAAATTTAGAGAGAAAAAATGCTATTCTTTATAAGAATAAGTTTGTGAAACCATTACATACACAAACATATAACTGGAATATAGTGAACTAATTTCTAATGGCACTCATTATAACATACTCTGGGCCCACAGAAGGGTGATTAAGTCCAATTTAGGAAAACGTTTGCTTCTTGTGACCATTGGTATAAACCTGTGGATGTGTCTCTGACTTTAGGGGTAAAACTAAAACTGGAGCCTAGAAAAAATAAACTAGAGACCTGTATGCTCTGGGATGACATTCCTGATGCCTCATCATTATGAAGCCATGTGACTGGCGGCTGCCCCTTGGAGGGTGGCTTGCTGCTTAACCAGATGCAGTGTGCAGTCTCTCACGGTCCTCCCAAGTATTTTGCTATTCGGCTAATTCACTCGCCCTCTTGAAATCTCATTTGGTTTCCTATTTTGAAAAATGAAGAAATTTTAAAGAAATTTGGGGCATATTGAACTTGTATATAGAAAAGTACTTATAATTTCTAATGCATCTCATTAAAGTTATGTGCCATAAGTGGTTTTATTAGTATGCACAATTTAAAGTTTATCAGGATTTCCCCCAACAATGTTTCTCAGTTATATTCTAAAATCTCATAGACAGAAAAAACTATTTATTTTAATGCACCAAAACGTATTTTTTCCTTAGTTTTATCTTTTTCACACAATCATATATTTTTCAATAAGTATATGGGACCAGGACCTGTCAGCGTTGTGTGTATAGAAGGAAATAATAGACAAGGTTCTTGCCCTCAAAGAGATTATGGTCTAGTAGAGGAGGCCATTATTGCACAAATTTGTGAAATTGTGGCAAATGCCACCAAGGTTAAGAGCAGAGTGTTGAAGGGGATCAAAGTATGCTGCTCAAAAATATGCCACCTGGCATCAAGATAATTTTTGAGCTGAAGACAATTGCTAATCAACAGATGAAAGAGTTCCATGCCCTCCACTTATCTGCCTGAAAGCAGATCCTCCTCCCTCCCCACCCTCAGTGAGGGAAGAGTGATTCTTATGGTTAAAAAGACAGGGAGTCAATACCAAGGTGAGTTTGCATAAATAGACCTTACTAAAATAGCCCATACCTTCCATTAGTTCCTTTGTATATATCCTAGACACTTCCTGCAATTTATAGTCCCTGGAAGCCCAAACCTTCTTTCTTTTGTTACAAGGATATATAGGCCTCCAAGTCTAACTACTTCCTTGAGTTTCTAAGAGCTCCCATGCATGGAAATTTTTTTTTTTTTTTTTTTTTTTTT
>RJWJ010048536.1:0-10569 GCA_004363605.1 Indri indri | reverse complement strand
CTAGATGTACTGGTATAAATTCTAACTAGCATTTCCTCAGGGATAAATACAGAAAAACTTTGGTTAGTAACCAGCTAACATATGTAACTGTAGGGGCAGAAAAATTTCACCTCCATTCCATTAAGGTCCCTGGGCCCAAGAATTATCTTATGTTAATTGATCTTATGTCATAAGATAGATTAACCAGAGAAAAGCATACGAATTTATTTAACAAGTTTTACATGGCACAGGAGCCCTCATAAAGAAATAAAAAACCTCCAAAAGCAGTTAGAGTCAGTTACTTATATACTGGATTGAACAAAGAATGATAAACTAAAAATGTGCAAATTATGTGAGGAGGCTTAAAAGATAAGAGTTACTCTAACAAGGTCTGTACAGTATTGTCTTGGTCTCAAATTCTCATTCTTGAAGACAAAGATGTTGCCTTTTATTCTAGTATACAGAAATCTGTATGTTTCCCAGCTCTCTGGGTGATGTTGATGAGAAATACAAGTTTGTGAATCACTGGTTTTGGGTCCAGTTTGCCAAGGCTTCTTCTATATTAAGAATAAAAGGAGCTGGATGTTTTTATAGCACAGTTAAATGAAGTAGTGACAAGTAGTGACCTCAATTGTATGAGAATTATATTTTTGAACAAAATATTGATTCATGTTTTATTATATTCTGAACATTGGGTTTTTGATTTGTTTGTTTTTCCCCCCAGAAAATACTGTACTTTGTTCTGGATATTATATAGTGGCTTTTAAGCAGAAGAAATAAAAAGTTGACCTTGACCTTGATATACCACTAAAGGATAAAATTCATCATGGATACTCCTTCTTTTCATGTTATTAATGTTACTCTTTTTGGGTGATTTCTTGGGTTCTTTTTCCAATTTTTTTGTATTGTTTACTACTGATAATATTGAATTTCATTACCTTAAGCTTTTTCTTTTTTGCCTTGATATTTGTTTTTTTCACTACATTCAATCAGTTTCATTTTTCCCTCTGTCTGAATTCTCCATGAACTTCCAACTTTCTTGACTCAGTGTTTGTCCATGTTTATACCTCCCACCTTTCTTTTATCTTTGCACAACTCATCTTAACTGCTGGTGTCTTCCTTCTTTTCTTCTGCTTCATAAATCGGATCAATTTCTTCTTCTTCTCTCTCTCTCTCAAGTCAGACTGTAAAAAGCCCTCAAGTTTCGTGCTATTGAAGTAACACTCAGGACAATCCCATTCCAAGGGGTGATTTGGGAATCCTGTCTACCTTCATATTTGTCTTTGCCATCTCATCATCCATCTTGCAGAGATGCCAAGGAGAGAGAGGGGAGGGCCTGTACGTCACTGAGTGGACTTTGCTGTTTGTGGTGGACTGTGTCTAAGGTTGCTCCATCCTTCCCACCTCCTGGCTCTGTACTCTTGAGTGTGGGAGAGCCTGTGACTTGCTTCTAACCCATAGACAACTGCAAAGGTTTCACGTGTGTGGTTGGTTATGTTCTATACGATATTGAACCTACCTTGCTAGGAGACTCTCCTTTGCTGGCTTTGAGGAAGTAAGCTGCCATGTCACAGAGAGCCTATGCAGCAAGGAGTTAAGGGAGCCTCTGGCTAACAGCCAGCAAGAGACTGAGGCTCATGGTCTTGCAGCAGCGGGGAGCTGAACGCTGCTAACAGCCAGGTGAACTTGAAGGAGGATTTTTTTCAAGCTGACACCTTGATTGCAGTCATGGGAGGAGAGAATGCAGTAAGTGGTGTCCCAGCATCTTGAACCGCAGTAATTGTGTGATGATACATGTGTATTGTTTTAAGCGGTTACATTTGTGGTAATTTGTTATGTGGCAATATACACTCCCTTAGCACAAAAGTGCCATGCATCACTATTTTTCACATTTCACTGGCTAGAAATAGACATGTAGCCAACCAACTGCAAGGGGACTCAGTAATACAATATTTCTCATGCCCAGGAAAGAAAGAACTGCAGATAGGCAGACACTAGCAATCTCTATTTACAGAGATGCCTCCGAAATAATAAAATGTCAAATGCATTTGCCATTAGCTTTAAAGTTAACTGTTTTTTTATTTTACACTAGAATGTAAAGTCTGTGTAACCAAGTGTGATCTTGCATGTCTATTAGCCTTTATTAATTGTAGCACCTTACTTGAATAGGTACCCTGTGAACACGTAGTAAATATTGTGATTACATTACATGAATTACTATAATCTAGACCAAGAATTTGTACTATGACAAAATTTCTCAATCCCAGAAGGGAAAATGAGATGTTTTATCAGGATGATTATAAAGAGATAAAAATCTCTGTTTTCAAATGAATGTCAGATGAGAAAAAGACTATGAATCATTGGCTAATCATGATGTCTTTACTTTTCCCTTTTCGATAGCCCTCGGGTAGGTATCAGTTTACAATTTAGCAGGGCTTTCTAGTTTAGAAAATTATCTTAGGGATGGGTCACATGTTTAGTGCATTCGAAGACAGGGCTGCCAATGGTGATAAGAACATAATGCAGTAAACTTTTATTGCTTTTTTTAAATATTCATGTTCTTTTTGTGATATGAGGAATGAATACAAAAATCAACAATAATAACACCAAAACTTCCTAAGCTGGAGTTGCTCATATAGGGAGGAAAAGAAAAGAACAACTTAATTCTTTGCTAATCTAGAAATCAAATATTGTAATTCTCTCATCTCAGAATTTTGGCAGTCTGGTTCCTTCCGAACAAAGATTTATTAGCAATGAGTTTTTCTGCTGTGGAGAACTCATTACACTTATAAAATATTCCATTGTGTTTTTTCAAGTGAGATAGGGAGTTGTTTCTTAGGAAATAAGAAATTGGCATTATCTAAAGAAATTAAACAAAATTACAGAAATTTGTTGACATCAGCACTTCTAAGAGCATGGGAAATGTCACAATAGACTCAAAGCAGGAGGCCTTCTAACTGAGAATTCTGTGATGCATAGCAGCCCCAAAGGCTATTTCTTGGACAACTGAGAGTTATCCACTATCTTGTAAACCTCAAAAATTTAAGTACACACATCAATTATCTAAAATTTCCACTAATTCTTCATTACTAACTTTGTTTTCAAGATTTAACTAAACTCTTTTGAAGCTGACCAAAAATTATACCAAGTGCCACACTCATAGCCATACAGTGTATATTTAAATCCTAGATCTCAGATAAGGGTCACAATTTTAAATATGACAAACTAAATGGGAAATTGGAGTGAATGAAGTCGATAAAACTTGACCTGTTACTTTTTAAATTTTTAATCGTATTTAATTTTAACTGCACAAGTAGTAAATGCTGAAGTTGCTCCACAATACTACATTCTCACCATACTCGACTTTTATGTTTTGTGTTTCTGTTGCCCTATTAATACATCTTTTGCATACTAAATAATCATAAGGATGTTTGCATATAGTACCTTCTGGAAGCTTTATTAATTTGTGTTTTATATTTAGATCTATAATCCGTCTATAATCGTGGCTATTATATGGTAGACTATTATATGCCAACATGACACTGTTTTAATGTTTATAGCTTTACGTCTCGATATCTAATAGTGTAAATCCTCCAGCTTTTTTCTTTGTGGTGAAGATTGCAGTGGGTATTTTTGGTCTTTTGTAATTTGTAGTCGATTTAGTTACTTGCCCCATTCTTCCTCCTCTTGTGTCAATACTGTACATCCACACTTTTACCATGGCCTGGGTGCTAGAATGTGGTTGCCAGGGAAAATTTTCCCTGACTTTGGGCTTGATTGTTGATTTTTGTTGATCGGACATTAGCCCATACGAGATGAGCAAAGGCTTCAGACATGCTTGTTTACTTGGCTTCTTTCTCTTGTATTCCTGGCATTGCCGTGAGAAGAGCGCATGAGGGGAGATGCCACCTTTCAGCCAGGGCTCCAAATGAGCACTGTGATCCAAGCCACACCAGCAGAGTTGCAAACCTGAAACTAAAGCAGAATCAGCCAGCACAACCTGTGGAACTGCCAGTGTGAGAGCACAGATTTGAGGAGTGGTGCCGAGACGTTGAAGTAGAATGTCTCTCATTAGAGTTTGTAAGATGTTTTCCTCATAATTTAGCTGGGGTTATGGGTCTTGAGGAGGATAAAAGTAGAGAAACAAAATATCATTCTTATCACATCATATCAAAAGTATTGTTAAATACAAATTATAGAAGGGCATTGTTTTGGCCTAAGCTCCTGCACTAGGCCCCAAGAAACCAGACTAAAAATCAATGGAGTCACCCATGCTAAAGTTCCACATCACCAAACTGAAACTAAGTTGTTGTCTGACCTTCTCAGAAATCAGGAAAAAGACATAACAATTTCTCAAATAGGCCAGTTTTTATCTTCAATTAGTATTTAATATGATAACGAAGTTCCTTCCGTTTTAATCATTACAACAAAAGATAACCTGAAGTCACCCAAGTTAACCAATCAATTGTTTCTTTTTCCCTGTTCTATTTCCCTGTTCCAGCCTTACAAAGAAAAAGTAACTTTGAAATGACTAAGTTGCTTTTTGTTCTTTGTTTCTGCTTTTTTCCTGTTCTAACTATAAAACCAACCTCCTCTGCTGAACTTACTGGAACATTTATTCCATTTTATGGAATGAAGTGTTGCCTGATTCTAGAATTGAAACAAAGGCAATTGGTATCTTTAAATTAAATTTCTTGTAATCTTCTTATCTATATTATCAATATGACTTATCGCTGTGGATATATTACCCTTGATGACCTGCCTGAGTTCATTTGTGTCAGGTCTCTCCACTGTAAAGTTACTCCTCATTTCTAACCTGTATACATGCAACTAACTATAAATATTTCTATATGTAACCATCTGATTTATATTAAGCTAAATGTGAGTTCATACCAATGTCCCCAACTCTAACCTAGTAGTACCACATGGATCATTCTAGACCTGTCCCCTTTCTTATAAGTAATATCCCACTCCTATCAGTCAGAAAACTGGCTTCAGCCTTGTGCCATTCATTTACTAAATTTTTAAATTGCAGTATACATATATAGTGATTATTTCAGAATTGTTAACTTTATTCCCACTGAATACATACTTATCAACTAAAATACAGCACTTCTATAGAGTTCCCTTTGTGTTTATTCCCACAGATTCTGCTCATTTCCAGTTGTGCGTGAGTCATCATCTCTCTCCCCTTCTCTTCAGTGAAGCTGTTCCACACATTTGCAGTACGGTTTAGATTCTGTTGTCACAGTCTGCATTCTGTTCCGGAATCTCCTGACCTCATAAATGATTTTTTTTATTAACTGATATACATTAAGATTCATTTTTTGTGCTGTAAATTTTTATGGGTTTTGGCAAATGTATAGTGTTGCATATTCACCATTACAGAATGATACAGAATACTTGCACTGCTCTAAAAAATCACCCCTGCCTGATCAGTTTCATATATTCAACTCTTCCCCATCACTCTATTTGTGTATTTTTGTAATCTATTGGCATGCCTTGCAATTTTTTGATAAAAGCTGGACATGTTGCATTGAGTAATGTGGATTGAGATAAGCGGGTTCTTAGTGATGGGATTTATGTCAATCTGGATAGGAATTTGGCTTTGTTAAATGCTTGCTGTAGCTATAGGTGCCAGAGTCACCAAATTCCTGCAATGCCTTTGTTTTGTTCTCTTCTTTTGACTTGGGATTGTCCTAATTACTCCTCCTCAAAGACAGTCTGTGTCTTGTAGCATTTCTAGTTGTAATTCAGTGTTTGGGCTCTTTTGGTGCAGTGGTAAGATGTGAGGGGTGGGTACATTCTGTAATCTTCCAATTAAATCTCAGTCTCTTAGTGGGCCTGTGTCTCAGGACAGTGACCTGCACAAGTTTTTCTGTAGCGGTAAAGCTTCCCTCCACCCCATCCCTACCCCATTTCCTGTGTTAAGTGTCTCCAATCTATTTCCTTGAAGCCCTCAACCCTCTTGACTATGTGGGGTTTCCCTCGCGTAGGTGAGCATGTAAAGCTAGAGGAACCTAGATGAAGCCTTTCCTTTTGCTGAAATAAGACTCAGACGCAGCTTTTTCTCCTATAGAGTAGGCCTTTGATATGGAGAAGATTTTCACTATTACACTTCCCCTCCCTTGCCAGAGCCATGAGGGCCAATATTTTTGGATTTTCACCATAAGAACCTGGTGGGATCCTGGAAGGTAAAGCCTAGAAAATATGGTTCCTTCCCCCAAGACTGTGGTTCCCAGAAGTTTCTCAAATTCATACTAGTCCACACTCAGCTTCCAATAATTCATCAAAATTACCACTTAAATGTTTCTACCAGTTTATGACTCCAGCAAATTCTGCTTTAGGTAACTAGATATCAGCTGTAACTCTCTAGGTGCACCTTTCTTTCCAGATTTCAGGGCACTGGTTTTCCCTGAAATCTCAGTTCTCTGATGTGTCCAAGAAAAGTCACTGATTTTCAATTTATCCAACTTTTTCTTATCATAAAGATAGGAGTGATTGATGACTTCTAAGCTCTTTATCTGATAGAACTAGAATAGGAGGAATGATTGCTCTTTTAGGTCTCTGAATTCTTGGATAATTTCCTATGTAGCAATATTGTGAAAATAACTAGTTGACACATTTTCATATAAATTTTTCAGTCACTGTGATAAATCATGTGTGTGCATGCTCAAGTGTTATAAACAGCATATTAAGTAGTTTTTCCTTGTATGTGTATATATTTATATGAAACAATCATATATAAATTGCTCTTTTTATAAATTTTAATTGAAATAAAACATACGGAAAAATACATGAATCATTATGTACACTTCGGTGAAGTTTTATAAATCACTGGTGTAATCAGCATGCCAGCAGCAGACCTACAGCCTGAACAACACAGCAAGATCCCATCTCACAGAAAAAGAAAAAATTTCTTTTATCCCTAATTTGCTAATGGTTTCTTTTTAATCATGAATAAATATAGAATTTTTATTTAAATATTTTCCCCTATTAATTGAGATAATAATTTTTCTTTGTTCTGTTACTGTGGTGAATTATCTTGGTTGAATTTTGTTTGGTGTTTGTTTTAATTTTTATTTTCTTTATTAGTTGAAATTTGAATGTTAAGCCAACCTTGGATCTCTGGAATCAATTCAATGTGATCATGATATATTGTCCTAGTCACATATCTCTAATGATTTTCTAAAACAAAACAAAAGGCTACAGTTAATCCATTTCGATGTCCTGCCCACTGAATAAGATCAAGATGTTATTTCAGCTGTTTACCCGTCTGTCCATACTACGTCTGTATGATAATAACTCAATGTTTATCACTCGTTATGTGTTCAATATTGTTCTGGCTGCCTAATCTATATTAACCTATTTAATTCTCATCAAAGAAAAAAAAAGAAAACAGAAATAATACCCCATTCCTATTTTACAGATGTAAAAAACTGAAACACGGGGAGGTTAAGTGACATGCCTAAGTTCACCTTAAACTGAACTTTGCTTCTGGCAGTCTGATTCCAGAGCTGGTGTCTGATGACTCCATCATACTGCAATGCTGTGTCTTTCAGCTGGGAGTTTTACCGTCAGACATTTCCAACAACTTACTTAGAGTTACCAATAATATTTCCTAATTTCCTTACTATTGCTTCTGTACACTGGATTCATTTGTCTCTATACTGGATCATATCCACTGTCCTATCTTTTAGAGAAAATCTAGGTATTATAAGATTTGAATTAATGCATGTCTGAAAGTGCATTTTTTAAAATTCGAATTTGAATGACAGCACTGTGAAGTGTAGTAGTACCTTTACTTCCCTCCCATTTCCTCCTTGCATGAATCTGTTCTGAACTTCCAAACACTAGAATCTTTGACCATTCTCTTTCGTTCCGTTGTTCTGAAATTTTAGCACAATATGTCAATGGCTATACCTTTTACAATTCATCTTACTTCATAAACATCTTTATCTTGATGATTTATGGCTTATTTAATCCTGAGAAATTTTCTTTCATTGCCTTGAGAATTCTGGACTGTATGTTTAAAGCTCTTGTAGCTTCAGGTTTACTTAATTTTATAATAACACCCAAAGACATTTGTAAGAGAAAAGAAATCCTTCATAATTCTCTCACCCAAATATATCAACTATTATGTCTCTGCAATCTTCTCTTATAAACTATGTCTGTGGAACTTTTAAATAATTTAAATCACTTTATGTTTAATGCTGCATTTTGCTTTTATCTCATTACATGTTATGTGTTTTTTACATATCACAGAGCACTAATAACCATGTAAAGGCTTATCATATTTCATTAAGTTGTCAAGCTTTTTTAACTTACAAAAAAGAAGATTCTGGAAAGACAATCGCAGTTTTACCATCAGCTTATCAAACCACACACACTTCTCCCTACTAAACCTGATGAGTTTACAGCCAACTAACCATGCATAGGTATCAGACAGATGGATATAAAAAATATTAACTTTACAACTTGTAAAATTAAGTTGAAAAGAAACACTTTACCTAGTAGCCGGGGCCCGCATGAGGTCCTGCACTCAGAAGAGTCCCGCATGTGGTTCGATGCTGTTCCTTCAACACCTCCAAATTATTCGTCGTTTTGAAAAGGTTAGTCCTGCATTTAATAGTGCACTGGGCTCTGCAGATTATGTAGCCAGTTCTGCTAGTAGTTCTAGTCAGAATTCCTAGAATTACCCTTTAAGTCTGGACCTTGTAATGACCCTCTGGAAAGGAATTTGCAGAGGCGACCTTTGCTCATCAGCTGAAATGGGATGACTCCCTCACTCAAGCCAAGCCCCAACTTCAGGAACAGAGAGAGAGGGGCCTCCCCACAAGCTGGTGAAGAGCATCACTGTTCTTTCCCAAAACATTTGAAAGAGCAGACTTGCCACTTTATGAGCTAAGTTCTGACTTCCTAAACAGGGAGAAAAATATTTCTCCTGTGACTTCACATATAGGAAGTGCTGTCAGTGGAAAAGAACTTAGATTGATACAGGATTGTAACTTGTATGAAACTGAGTCAGTCAGAAGGGTGAAAGTAAGACTTAGGCTTATTTGGGGAGAATGTCAGATTAATCTATTTTAAAATGAGAATGGCTGAAAAACCAGAATCCCATGACTTGGAGTTTCATGTCACTGAAAATATCCAGCCAGGAAACCACTAGATGAATATCTACTAAAAAGAGGTCTTTAAATAGGGCATTGAAATGACTACTAAATGAGGGATGAATAAACCAACTTTCCGTTATGATTTATTTGACTTTCCTTCTTCAAGGAATGGATCTATTATAGTGAATTTATTTTCTGTACTTTTAGATTTAATTTTTCAATACTCAATACAGCTTTAAGGCTGTGATTATAGCCATATTCTACCATCTTTTAAAAGTAAATCTGTATGTGTGTGTGTGTGTGTGTGTGTGTGTGTGTGTGTGTGTATAAAACTTTTTATTGAATATAAGAAGTCATTGGGTATTTCCTATTGAAAACCACTGGGCTGAAATTTAAATTGTGTATTTAACATCTTACTTAGTCCCATAAGATACTACCATTATTCTATTTTTTAGAGAAGGAAACTGAGGCTTTGAAAAGTTTATCATCATGTTTGTATTTACCCAATTAATAAGGCTCCAAATTTTATTCAAACTCACATCCATCTGATTACAGAACTAAGATTATTAAATGCCACAATGTAGCATCTAACACATCCTAATATTTTTGCCTGACATTTGTACATATTCAAGTACATATTCAATAAGTATCATACTTATTGCCATTTTCCCACGAATCTGGCAAAGCCGTCATTTGAAATTTCTGTACTTAATATTACTATGGCAAATAAAATGTCACATCTGTGTGGTTGCTGTGGTATGATATATCACTTAATCATCATGGTAATTCCGTGAGATTGGTAGTTTATTATTCCCATCATGGGTGAAGCAACGGATCTTAAGGAGATTAAACGATTTGCCTAAGAACCCAGGACTATTTCAATAATATAATACATTGTTATTAATTATAGTGACCATGTTGTACAGTAGGTCTCTGGAATTTATTCCTAAGATTATTCCTAATTGCTAAGAGAGTAGATTTTTATATATTCTTACCACAAAAAACGATTAGAAATGTGAGGTAATACATGTGGTAATTAGCTTGATTTAGACATTTCACAATGTATATGTGTATCAAAACGTCACGTTATACATGATAAATACATATAATTTTCATTTGTCAATTGAAACTAAGTAGATAAAATCAAATAAATTTTAAAAAGTAAAAAATAAATACAGACTTGTAAATTATTTTGTAGTCATGAAAATTCATACAAGTCAAATACACATAAAAGGCAACCACACTGTACTTTTTCAGGAAAAAATTCATTGCTTTTTCTATTATATGTGTAAATAAAAAATAACCTCTTATCCTTGATTTATGATTTTTTTTAAATTTCAGCATATTATGGGGGTACAGATGTTTAGGTTATGTATGTTACCCTTGCCCCCGCCCCCCCGCAAGTCCGAGTTTCAAATATGTCCATCCTTCGGGTGATGTGCATTGCACTCCTTGTGTATGCATATACCCGTCCCCT
>RJWJ010048535.1:0-10563 GCA_004363605.1 Indri indri | reverse complement strand
TGTGGAAACCGTCCGGCTTCTTGCCACTCAGACCGTCGACACCACCGACAGACCCTCGCCACGTGGTTCCATCTGAGCTCCGGCTCCAACATCCAGACCCCGGTGGCTGCGTGGAGAAAGCCGGTCACCAAGACTGTGAACCTGGGGCCGTGCTCTCCTAGGGCACGCCGCTGTGGGCGCTGACCTGGTGACCCCCGTGGCGCCCAGGCAGGTGTGGGCCCTGTGTCCCCACAGCAGCACCAAGGGCCGGGAAGGCCACAGCCTGGAGACTGGCGTGGGTCACCCCACACCCACCGTGGACAGCCTGGCCCAGCAGGTCCTCCTGAGCGTGCTCAGCCGGCGCCCAGCGCGCGCTCATGTGGATGACACAGCCCCCGCGTCCCCCACTGAGCCTGGACTCTGACTCTTCTGGCCTCGCGCCTGGCACTGATGCCCTGGCCCTTCCCGCCACCGCCACGTCACCGTCATGCCATTTTTTGCGCTGCCATCTGCCTCCAACCCACGCTCTTCCCACACCCGCGTCAGGCCCAGCTCCGGATCAGAGACGCCAACCTTGCGGCCTCTCCCGGGCTCCCGCCGCCTGGCCCGTCTCACTCAGCCACGGTGCCGTCTGGGGAAGAGGCCTCCCTGCCGACCCAGCTAACCAGCACAACCGAGCCTTACTCAAGCCGACGCCGTTCCATGTGGCAGAGACGCAGGCCGAGCTCTGCCCCGACGCGCTCCAAGTGCAACACTGGCACCAAGGCACGTGCGGAAGAAATATTCTTGCCACCATTTCATGGCACAGAGAAATAAACGTTTGTGCCTCACTTGTAAATAAGGACGTGCTAATTAAAGCAACACAGCAGTGTGCTGCCAGACCTGAGACCGCGGGGTCCTGTGCGTGTTCGGGTGCTGGCGAGCGAGACAGGACTGCCTACTTTCTGCAGACGAGATGCACCCACAGGACAAGTTCGCAATATTATCTTAAAGTTTTAAAGTGGTCGAACCCCAGCACCCAGTGATTTCCCCGCCAGGACACAGGAAACAGCTGGACGCTTGTATGGAACAGGAGCAAGGCTTGTCTCTCGCTGACGCCGGAGAAACCAAGGAACTCGAGTCCCGACGGGCGGTCGTGGAGGAGGCCGGGGGTCACCTGCTCCTGGGGACTTGCAAGGTGCCTTCACTTCCAGGCCCAGATATCCCGGCGTCAGGAGAACCAAACCCCCAGCAGGACCAGCTTCCGCCTACTTCACTCTGAGAACCGACCTTGAATCGGAGGCCTGGGAACAACGTCACCATGAGCGCAAACCCAGGTCCTGGAACCAGTTATCCAGGGAATGGTCCAGTGAAGGCAGCCCCTCAAGGAGGTTCCCAGCTGCCCCCGCTGGACAACACCCTGTGTGTCCTGAGCCCCGGGGACAGCCTTGTGTGGCGCAATTTCCTCTGGGTGCCAGGGGCAGCGATTGCAGACGGCGGCCACCTGCCCTCTGTGTGGTTCCCGTCCCAACAGGCGTCTCCTAAGAGCCTCTCCCAAACTGGAACACACCCAGACGGGCCCGCGTGAGTCCAGTGCAGAGTAAACCAAGTGTACAAGTGACGGTCACCCCACTGGCTCCGAACCCCTTTCTCTGACCAGATAGACCCCCCATCACCCCAGAGGTTTGCAAATCAATTCCCAAGGGGCTATCGCTTCAGGTCAAAGGTGTGCACACCGTTATTTCCCAAACACACGTAAAGATCACACCTGCATACGCAAGCTTGGTGAAACGTGCAGGACCTGCCGGGACGCTGGGTCATCAGAGCCTGTCACGCGTGGGCTGCAGCGACCCAGGCGTGGGCTCAGGGGAGGCTGCGCAGCCGCGGGCGGAGCTCAGGAGACGCCCTGGAGAGGGGGCCAAGGATCGCAGCGGACTGAGGCAGGACAGGGGCTACAGACAACCCCCTGCACACCCACAGGAAGCATGTGAACACACGCCTGCGCACACACGCACATGCTTCCCCAGACGTGACCTCCTGCCTCGCGCCGAGTATCCCGACCTTCTCTGGAGGCACCTGGAAAGCCGAGCGACAGCCCGTCAACCACACACTGGCCGGGGGCTCTGGGAGGCCAATCGATTACTTGAGACCAACAAAGCTGCTGCTTAACCACTCCGACCTCCGCGCATCCCCCCGACAGGTGTGAGGCTCCCTCGGAGCGTCCACCTGCGCCTCACACTCAGGTAAGCCTGGCCAAGGCCGTCTTTGCTCTGGTTTGTGACGGTGAATCAGTTCTGCAGATCTCCCGAGACATGAGAACACAAGTAAGAGGCAGGGACGCGCGTGTAAGTTCACACGAAAGCCCGCGGATGTTCGCTTAAACACCACCTTCACGGTGCGGTGCTGGGCATGGGCCCCGCGTGGAACACTCTGTCCCGCCCCGAATCCCAGACCTGCGCTCCCGCTGCAGGGCCAGCACCGCACTCCCCGACGTGAGCCCGTCCCCGGCCTCTGCTCCCCACACGCAGAGGACGTTGGCCACATCTGCCTCCAGACCGCGCCCTGCCGGGACCGCGGCCCGCAGGCTCTCCGCCCGTGACCCCCACAAAACAAGGGCGGCGGCAGGAGCAGTCGCAACGGAAGTGGGCGGCCGAGCAACAGGATGTGCTGTGCCCGCGCTTCCCTGCACACAGCCGCCCTCAGACACACGCACACGACACAGGCACACGTGCATGTGCTCACACACGTGTTCTCATCCTAAATGGTAAACCCGGGTGGTTTGCTCCACGCTGTTCCAGTGAACAGCCTTCGCGCGTCAGACATCACCTGCGAAAATCCCAGATTCGAGAGTGCTCCCTGTAATTAGGACTAGAAAATACACGCGTGGAGACGACCCTGAAAGTCCCGTGGTGAAGCACGCTCTCGGCTGAAGCGTGTGCGCCCGTCGGTGTTGCCAACAGGACCTGTCGGAGCCCAGCCCCGCACGCCGCACGCAGACCTCACGCGCTTCTGCAAACTGACTTTGCGAGCTCGTCTCGATCAAGGCTGTGATTTCTCCTTCTCCGCTTCCCTTTGTCTCTCCCCTCCGCTCCTGCGAAGGAAATCAGATCACAGCGACCCCAACACGCAGAGCTCTGACCCGTCACCTGGAGCGGCAGAGAACCGTGTTCACCCCACGGGGAGCGGCACACGCCTGGCAAGGTGCTTGCGTGTGGGTGAAAACCGGGCAGCATCGGCACGAGTGGAGTCATCTCTTCAATGCACACACATGCGTGCGCACACACATGCGCACACGTGCACACGCACACACAAAGAGCACCAGCGGGAGAAGCTGCAGCATACACGTAAACTGTCAACACCCTGCACACGGTTCTCCCTGCGACCGGGAGATAATGAGGAGTTGCCACAGCAACCCTCACACTAGCCCCCACCCCTCCCTGCTCCCTGAACACGCGCCGTGCGCGCCCCCAAGACACACGCTGCTCCACCGAGACCCTGAGGGCTCCTCCGGCACGCCCGCCGGACACGCCTGGAGGACATTTTCTTTCTAAAATCAGTCGCCATTCATGGCCGGATCCTTGTTCCTGAATTTCCGCCTCAGTTTCCAGAGACCCAAAGCAGCTGTCATTTAACCGGTGCTGCCTCCAGGGTATGTGGATGCAAAGAAGCCTCGGAAATGCCCGAGAACATTGCACGGAAGCAGGGAGAACTCCCGTGGGCATCTCTGCTGCCGGAAGCCCCTGTCGCCGGGCGGCTGTCCCCTCACGCGGGGCCAAGAGTCAGCTTAGGCGTTTGGGGTGAGAAAGAGCGACCTCCTGTCGGGAGCGTCCTAGGTAAGTTCCCGGGAAGGGCGAGTTCGGCTGGGATGAGAGAAAACTCGCGGCTCAGGCCTGCGGCTGCAGGGAGCCCACAGCTCTGACTCCTGGTCCACCCACCGCCCTGCTGCTCTGATGCGCACGACTTCCCGTGTGGCCGCGATGGAGCCCCACGCTTCACCCATGTTTCCACCTGCAGGTAACGGAGCTGCACCAGGTGACGTTCCACCGGCTCGGTGCTGGGACGCCCAGATGCACCGAGGTGAGGAAGAGCAGGGCCACCTCGGCCTCCAGCGGCAGGAGAGAGCAGGAGCGCGGGGGACGGAGGCGTCGGCTGGACGACGGCGTAGGCGTGTGCGCACCATGCCCTTGGGTCTGCCGCGCCCTGGGCTCCAGCGTCAGCCGCCTGGGTGACTCACCACGTGTTTTCGCGAAGGGTGAGAGGATTGGTTTGCGGTGCGGCAGGCGCTCCATCCGGTGGACACGGCGAGGTGTGAGATGAGTCTCTTACGGTCGGGTCTCAGGTCGGGTCTCATCTCCAGAGAACGAGAAACCGCCTCTTGAGCACTTTCTCGGTGTCAGATCGGGAAGAGTGATAGTTCCGTCTGTCACCCTGGAGCCCTGTGGAGGCTCGGAGACCCCACTGAGCGCAACACCGGCACGGCAGGTCACCTGCCAACTGGCCGACCGCAGGAACGATCTCTCCGGAACACTCAGGTCCAGCCACGGCAAACAGCATCTGATCACCTGACCCCTACCCTGGGGCTCTATTCTCACTTCCAGGCACTGAACTCCTGAGTCTGACCTTTGCCTCTGCCAGTCTCCCGGGGAGAGAGATTATTAAAGGGGCCAAGAGGTGGACAGTATCCGGCAAACGCTGGAAGTCGTTGATGAGCGTTTCAACGTAAACCTCACCAAGGAGGTTTCAAGGTCAAATCGCTCCTTGTCTAAGCCACAGAATTTGTCCTGTGATCCCATAATCCTAACGGGACAGGCGCTCATGGCGCGAGGTGACCCGAGAGGCTCTGGCTCCAGCAGGGCCCCCACATGTACAGAGGCCGAGGCCAGGCCTGCGACCTCACCAGACACACCCCGCACCTGCGACCTCGCCAGACGCACCCCGCGCGACTGCGACCTCGCCAGACGCACCCCGCACCTGCGACCTCGGCATCAGCTTCCTGCCTGTGGCACCCTCTGCCGCTGCTTCAAATAAGCAAATCTTGAATTTTCTTACAAACCAGTTAAACCTCTTATTTCATCCCAAACTTTCTTGATAAAAAAATTCTTATTCCTACCAGTATCACTCCCCGGCTAATAATTTCGCAACCATGACCAGGTAGGTGAAGCAGGTGTCTGTATGTGGTTGTCAGACAACAGCCACCGCCCCGCCAAGTTCTGTGTGGGCTTCAGGTTCAGTCCACACGAAGGTGCTGGTCCTGACCCGTCTGCCCTGATGGTAACTAGAAGGAAGGACAAGCCCAGACGCCTGGGACAAGCCAGGGCCGGCATGCGAGAGCAACATCCAGGACCCCCGCACAGGAGCACCCGGGCAGGACGCGGGGAGGAGGGACACGTTCACCCAGCCCCGCAGCCCGTCAGGGACCCTCAGACCCCGAGTTCATGCGGGAACTGCACCTTCAGGACGGCAACTCCGCAGCACGAGGTGTGTCGGGAGCTTCTCACCCGTTTGTGGCCAGGAACACTATGCTACGACCTGGAGCATCCAGAAACAGACCGTCCGACACATAGTTGGGGCCGGGGGTTGGAGCAGGACCCCAGCCCTGAGGGCCACTAGATGACGCGCCAGCACCAGGCCCCGGCTCCTCCAGCGTCTGGCGGAGAAATGAAGGGCCTGGCGGCACCGCTCACTCCGCGGATGGTAGGTACCGAGCCTGGATTCGCTCTTCCCCACGCACAGGTAAACGGTGGCTGCAAACAAACACCAACACACTGAAATAGCAAAATGCAAACGCAACGTGAGTGCTATAAAATAATTCTGTAACATTGTTACAAAGGTGAAGTACACGAAGGCACAGGAAAAATCAGTTACTATTGGAAACCCATGTAAATTCTAAAAAGCACCTGATTTGTGTCCTCGATAAAATTTAAGAAAACAGCAACCATAGAAAACGGGACAACGGTGGGACGGGCCGTTCGCTGGGAAGACAGCGTCGAGGGAGGCAGCACAGAAAGGAAAGTCCGGACTGAAAATGCAGAACAAAGTTGTGGCTCTGTCTGTGAAGGACCATAAACACGACGTTTACGAAGCTAACATGACAACGCGTGTGCCTCCATCACGACGCACGCGCGGGGCAGAGTCGCCTCATGGAAACAGGACAGCGAATGGACGACGTGCTCTCGGGGCCGGCCTGTTCTCCAGGAAGACGACTCCCGGAATGAAATTCGTGCTGTGATTCGCTCTCGCTTCTGCGAAAAGGTTGGAGGCGTTTCTATTCCAACTGAGTATGAATAACGTTAATTTCATAGCATTGCCCAGCATGTTCTTAAATGCATTTATCTTCAGCAAGTGAAGTTATATTGACTGAAAGAGAAAATTATTTCTTTTTAGTAAACTGGTGGCCCAAGGCTGAGACCGTTTGTGTCACACACGGTCATGGACGGCTCCTTTCTTAGTCTCTTCAGAGGAGAACGCAGCTGCCGCTGAGTCAAACACAGCCGGACCCTGCCGGCACGACCGTGGCTGTTGCTGTTTTCTATTGAACTGACGTGGCCCGTCTGCCCTTGAAAGGCAGAATTGGATTGTGAGGAGCTGAACAAGGAGCAGGACTCTGGAATACTCAAGCAAACGGCAGCTGCGCTCCAGCCCCTGCGCCTGAGCAGCGGCGGGTGGCCCGGGCTGCAGACCCCTCCCAGCCGGGCCCGGGCCCCTCTCGACACGGCCCCCCTCCCCGCAGCTCAGCCCCTCGCCCGCGCACGCGGTGCCAGGAGCAGGAGGAGAGAGCCGCGTGTGGGCAGTGCTGGGCACCGCAGCAAACCAGCAGAACAGGACCATGGGCGGCCCTCGGGAGCAACTGGCAGTGACGACAGCGACATCCGTGCACCAGGCTGCGAGTCGGCACTTCCCACAGCTGGTCCTCGGGACGGGCATGGTGACTGTCCCCAGCTCGCAGATGAGGAAACTGAGGCCAAAACCGAGTCATTTGCTCAAGGTCCTGGAAGTGGTGACAGGAAGAGGTGGGTTTCAAACCCTGACTCGAGCCCACAGCCCTTCCGTTGAGAACAGGGTGCCGTGAGCGAGACAGGCCCTCGGGAACGGAAACAAGACCCCAGTGTGATTCCGCTGCACACCCACGAGACAGGCGGAAACCCGACGGGCTGAAAGCTGCCCCGCAAGGACGAGGAGCAGCGCACAGCCCCACGCGTCCCGGCAGAGTAGGACGCCCACACTGGCGGGAGCCTGCAGCTCCCTGCGGGGCGGAAGACGCAGTTGCTCAATCGCCCAGCGACTCCGCTCCCGGGTGTTTGTCCGGGAGGAATGGAAACACACGCCCCTGAAAAGAATCACACCAGAATGCTTAGAGGGCTTTGCTCATAAGAGCAGAAAACTGAAAAACAAAAAAAGTCCATCAATGGGAAAATGGATTTTACAATGTGGTCTGTCCATTTAGCGGACCACCGCTCGGCACTAACGGCAACCCCCGAACCACGTGACGGCGTGGATGCTCTCTGAGGGGTTAGGCCAGGGGTGGACAAGACACGAGGACGCACCGTACAGCCGTTTGCGGCTGCGAACGGTTCGCCCATACACTGAGTCACCTCCCCAGTAAACAGCACAATTCTCGTTCACTCCAGTTTTGATCGCAACGCGAAAGCCTCCAGAGAGAAGCGGCGGGGACGGGTGCAGGTGACACTCGGAGGGGTCGGCCGAGGAAGGACGCGGTGAGGTGACCGAGGTCTTGCGTGTTCCCCGAGTAACTCCCGACGGGACACACCACGCCACCTCCTTAGGCACAGCTGTTTCCGACGCGATCCACGGGCAGAGGCAGGTGGTGACAGAGCCGCGCCCGTGAACCACGCAAAGTAAAAACGCGCTTTGGCTACAAAATCCCGCTACTTTGGAGTTAAGCTCTGAAATGCGAGTTCACTAGAAGGAGATTTACTGGGGCTTCTTTTATTGCGGCACCTCGATTAATCCCCCGGTCACTGAGGGATGAAAACACTGACCCATAGGCCTCCCCCCAGACACGGAAGTTTACTGAATAATCACAGCTTTGACTTCGAGTTACGGAACAAACACTCCTCCTTATTAAGTAAATTGAAACCAATGGGGTCTGTGCGCGACCGAAACAGGAGACAACCGCGTTCCCAACTGTGCTCCGGACCCACCCCCAGCCCAGCCCAGACGGGGCTTCGCAGCCAGGCAGCGCTGGTGCCCTGGCGCAGGCTGCGCAGGTGCTCGCGGCTCCAGAATGGAACACGCTGGCTCAGCTGCCTCCCCTCGCGCCACGTCCTCAGTGTCACACAGGGCCCTGGAGCGGGGGCGTCAGACGCCCCCCAGCAAAGTTTGTGGGATTGTCCTGGACACACCACACAGAGCAGGCCCCGTGCCCCCTCCCCTGGCGCCCCACAGCGCCCGTCTCCTGGATAGCCACGCCCCCTGCGCCACGTCCAGGAAGACAGCGGGATCCCACGGAGACATGCGGCGTCCCAGAGCTGCTGGAGGCCCCACTGCTTTTGTTCAAACCGACCCTCTCTGTGCCCATCGGCCCCTCCTGCCCTACCGCCTTGCAAGCCCGTGGATCGCGCATAGACACCCTTCGCCTGGCGTGCTGGCAGCCATGGTAGCCGGCACCCCTCAGGAAACGCCTCCCTGGGAAGCCGAGCGCACCCGCCTGGTGTCACCCTGAGGCAGCCGCCAGCGCAAAATCCTAGTCAAACTGATTTTCGTCGTGGAAGAGACTTGTGCTGAGAGAACACGCGAGCGGCACCACGGCCAGGCAGGACGCAGGTCATCCGTGTTACGACGGGTCTGCAGGGCGCAGGTCGTCCCTGTTGCGACGGCTAAGCGCAGTGGCTGGCCCTGTGGTGCTGAGACGTAAAACTGTGGGAACAGACACTTCTTATCCCAAACGCCCTGCTCCACTGGCCGCTATTCCTGTAAAGGCTCCAAGTATCCGCACGGACCACCCTGCGAGGGAGCCCTGGTGAAGACCAGCTGTGGGAGGAAGAGCGTGGACTGGCTCCACCCCTGCGCCCCTGGCTGCGCCCTCCAAGTCCTGGCGCGGTGCCCCCTCTGCTGGCCGAGCCGTCCCCTGCAGCGCCAGGTCCAGGGAGCAGCTGCCGCCACAGCCGGGCGCCCTCCCCTCTGGGGAGCTGACCGTAGGGTCCACACCAAAGAAGGGCACCCACCCCCAGGACTCCCGGCCTCTTCCCAAGGCCAGAAGTCACCATAACGTGGGGTAAAATGTCTCATTTTATGACGAGAAACACCCACTACCCTGTGGGCGGAGGGACCTTCTGACATTTTCCCTCCACCCCCATTGTCGACACCGACGCCTCCCTGCGCCGCGGACGCTCCCACCCCGCCCAGGGGGCTGAGTGCCTGGAGTCCTGGCTGGGCCCGGAACTTGGGGAGCAGGAGTGGAGGGTCCCCCAGCCGCAGGCGGGCACCCCATGGTGGAATTTGGAAACCATTCCCCTCATTCAAGGGGAGGGGGTGATGGAACTCAGGGACAGAGCAGGGACGGGGCTCTGGGATCTTCCACCGCGACCTCAGGCCTCTGGGCCCCAACCTCAGTGTCCCTTGGTGAGGGGCGCAGACGCCACAGCACAGAGTGAGGTGAGAACAACGAATGCACCTCTCCGGCCCCACCACGCCCCCGTCCCACCGCTCAGGAGGAGGAGGGCCCCGCACCCAGGGGTGATCTCGGTCCCACCCTGGACGTCGGCTGGAAAGGAGACAGGGACTAGGAGTGCGTGGAAACCTCCCGCCAAGACCACCAGCACCCGGCGTCCCCTCCCTCACCCAGGGGCTTCCTTTAGCCAAAACCCTGAGTCTGAAAATCTGCAAACACCTGAGAGACCTAAACGCTGCGTCATAAATTCAGAAAGGTCGAGTGTACTTAACACGCTCTCCACTAGCACTGTGAGAAAATGAAAATTCGGCCACATTTCCCCGAACAAAACCCCGCGGGGGTCTCAGAGCAGCCTGGCCCTGGAGGCTGCCTGGCAAAACCACCCCGTGGCTTCAGCCTCTGCCGTGAAGGACGTGGAAATGGTTCCCTGCACGGAAGGTGACATTCACAGCCAATGGGGAGGATGAAAGCACCTCCCGGGTGACACCGAGGTCTCGGCAGGTGCCTGTCACAGATCCTCACCTCGGGGAATTCGCACCTTGGAACTGAAATGCAATTTCCATCAGATAAAGGTTCTTGTCTTTCAAGGCAATTTCTCATGGCTTCTTGGGTGATTCTTCCAAGTGGTGTGATTACTCCAGTGACGTTCGCTATGGCCTAAGGACCTAACGCGCGAGAAGGTGGAATTACAGGTGTGACTGCGCCACACAGGGAGGAAGCCCGTCCCCTCTCAGACAGGTGTGAGCAGGTGGGTGCCACACGTCACCCCTGGACAACCTCCTCCAGCCCGCCCACCCGACCTCACAACCCACCCCGGGACCGCCCAGTGCCGGCTCCTGCTCTGCACGTCTCCCTCCTCCACCCTGAGCCTCCGCTGGGGCCCTGGGGGCAATGGCCGCTACCTGCAGAGCCGGCTCCCCCTGCACCTGCCCACTCCCTGCAGAGCCGACTCCCCTGCACCTGCCCCCTCCCTG
>RJWJ010048534.1:0-10569 GCA_004363605.1 Indri indri | reverse complement strand
CAGTTCCAAGTGTCAAGAATGAATACTGGTACCGAGTCTAGCCGATGATGGAGCGATCACAAACATAGACCAATTTTGTACAGTTTATCACATAAAAGAAAGAACGAAAGAAAAAAAGGAAGCTACACAGAGTAAAAATATGTTCCAGAGAGTCTCCAGGAGTGGAGAAGGAAGGTGAAGTCTGAGCACATGCTGCCTTTTATATGCTCACTAGTTTGTCCTGCCTTTCTCCTGGCTGGATTGGTTGCTGTTTCCTGCCTTTGGGGGTAATTGACAGATTGGGGATATATAACAGATCACATAACAGGTTACATAACATGTTGGTTATGTAACAGTTTCCCTTTCTATGTGTGTGTCTTTCCCAGAATTCTTCATGAAGTTCCACCCATGCCATGTTCATTAGATGGTAATGAGCTCTAGATTAGTTAAAGTTTACTAGGAACTTTTTACTGTGTATGTGTATGGAGTGGGTTCTGTGGCCAATGAGTGCACCAGAGCAGGCTTCCAGGGGTTGAAAGAAGAGACAGGTGGCAGCAGGGAGATGAGACATGTTTTCTATTGTCGGGGCAGTTGCAGCCGTGAAAGCATGGCTGAGAATATGGTGACCGCGTATATCTGGCTCAGAACAATAGTGGCAACATGCCATGGGAAAGCGTGATCACCTGGGTTCTCATAGGAGATAACACGTTGGTTACGTAAGAGTGCTGACTCATGCCTTCCCGGAAGGCTGGCAGAAGATATGCCAGCAATTACTTTAGTTTGGACTAAGAAACCTATTGCCTACACAAATGAATTTCCCTTACAGTGTGTTCCCACCAGGGAACAGTTCCTAGCCACAATTCGGTTCCACGCTTTGCCCTTAGCCACTTCCTTGCCACCTGTTTACCTTCTGTTCTGGTAGGTGGATAGTTAGGATCTCCGGCTCTTCTCAGACAAGGGTTCCCTGCTTTGGTGCTTTCAGCAATTGCTCCACCTGAGAAGAAGGAGAAGGGTGGGCACTCCATTTTGGTGTTGCCCAGCCTTAAATCTTATCCCAAGAAACTGCTACACCTGGGGAAAGAGGGAATGCTTTATCAATCTAGGAATTCCCCATCCTATGCATAATTAGATTTAGAAGGTGGCCTAGAATAACCTAAGGGTAATTAATATGCCATTAGCTTGAATCTGCATTGCAGTTCACCCCCCTCCGCCCTTGGGCTTTCTTGGAGTGCTTATAGGCCAATGGAATTTTGAAGACACCTGTTGATTATTTGATAACATCCTATGGCTCCCAGGAGCCCTCCTCCAGACTGGGCTAATAAAAATGAAACAATCCTAGAAGTCAGGAGTAAGTGAGTGGGTTAGTCAGTCAGTGAGTTGGTCTGTCTCTCTCCACTTGCAGAAACAGAGCCATTTTATTCTACAATAAAAAGCTGCTCTTGTGAAACTGCTCCCTGCCTGAGGTTACTCCACTGTATTGGCCTTGCTGGTGATTTTTCCAAGAAAGGAGTCAGAGGACCTAGACAATAGTCTGGACTTGACACTTTGATGTGTCTGGTCATTTTTCAGCCAAGAGCACACTAAGAACCCGAAGGCAGACTCCCATCCTGACATCTTTGGTGTCAAAACCCAGGATTCTGACATTTTCACCAGACCTAACATTAACGCTATAGAAGGCAATAACATTTCTAATTCATGATTTAACAATTATTCTAGACTCATTCAAAGGGTTTTTTTTTCCTCCTAAAACCTCTTATTTATAATATTTTATTTCTGTGGTGAAAAACCCAGGGATAGTAACAGTGGAATTGTTAAAACTCTCTAGGCCCAAAAACCAAGGGAAATAGAAAGCTAACCAGAATGCAGAAAAGGAGACTCATGTAAAGATATTATCTTATGAGAAGCAGTGCCATTTAGCCATAAGATACAAATAGCTATATGTAAATTTACAAGGAGAAACCAGGTGAATCAATACCCTAAAGTTACTCATCACTTCCTCCAGCTTCCAGCTAAGGATATGTATTGGCCAAAGGCAATTGGAAACTCAGCAACAACTAAGCCCATGGATATAGTAAATCATGTTAACGTTGGGGGCAGTTTTAAATTTATAAACATGTTTTATAGCTTTCTATTATATCATTAAGTTTTCTGATGGCATATCTAATCTGTCTCAAGAATCCTCCATAGCATGTACATTTCATTTGACACAAATTTTTTTTTCATCATTTATTTTCATGTTACTACAAAATTTTATTCAATATGGTACTCATCACTAAGGGTTATTATTCACCAGCTTCCTTTAGACTAAAATATTTCCTGGAATAATTTATAGAAAATTTGTTTGCACTAGTCTCGGACATGGCAGAGAAAATAACATACTGAGATGGATAAAATGAGTAAGATTTAATGAATTTATTAGGTATAAAATTGTGAGCTGGATGAAGTACCCAGAGTTTGGCCATGGTAGGAAGACATTACCACCCTAGTGATGGAAAAGGAAAGAGGTAAGCTCAATTTGTTCTAAAGCCATGAAAGAGGAGAAATTGTGGGAATTATTGTGGAGATAATCCAGATACTCTTGAAGATGTGGCAGCAGAGAGGGAGGACAACAGGAGAATTTACCATGTTTCCACTCTCTTTTTATCATATGATTTCTTCTAGTGCTCTTTGTTGGCTAAGTTCAGCAAGAAGGAAACCAGTAAAGAATCCTACTGGGGAGCCTCCCAGGGCACAGGGTGAGGGAGCAATGGACAGAAAATGGATCTGCCTGGGTAGAAAAATGTGGGAGTCCTTGTATTACTAAAAAATTTCTTCACTTTCAAACACATGTTAATAACAAATTTGGGGGGGTATAGAATTTTTGTCTTAAATGTCAATTAATTTCTTTCAGCTTTCATGTAACTCCCATTACAGTTTTTATGAAAGTTATGATATCTTTTTTTTATTTTTATGTAAACTGTTTCCTGTGAATACATATATGACTGTTTTTATCTATCCATTCCCTCAGCCATCTCACATGCTGTAGCAGTCATCTACAGGAAACTCTTAATTATCTTCCTTTCATATAAAGGGAAGTGATTTATCAAAAGTTTGCAAATCTGTACTTACCCTAGCTTTAGCTACATGAGAAAATTTCTCCTAGAACTGTAGACAGAAAGAAGACTGTGATGTCTTTTCTCCACTAGCTGAAAGAATCTAATTGGCTCACACATTTGAAAACCTCCCCCCTCCCAGGTGTAGATACTACCATACCTGCCACATCTCTATATAGTTTCTCCAAAATATGAAGCATAAGATATTCAGGGAATTCCCTTAGGACTTCATTATGGTTACCACATTTCCTACTAACTGAATAATCCCAATATATTGGAATTGAAGGGAAAATCACAGAACTCATGCAATGAGTGATTGAGAATTTGTTTTCTATAAGGTAGTAATTATCTATTATAATCACCTTAATTAATAGGTCCTAAAATGGGTATTTGTCATATTAATCAATAACCTAAAACTGAAATCTCCTTTATATTTTCCCATAAGTTTTACAGGAGAGGAAAAATCACCTCTCCTTCAAAATACTGAAAATACAGTCCTCAATTTTTCCAGCCCACCTTGTTTCTATGGCAAAGAATACATTTTAAGTTTGTTTCTGTTTTTGTTTGTTTGTTTTGTTTTGTTTTGTTTTTCCCAACTAGGATTACACATCCTGGACTTTAAATCAAGGGAGAAGTGCTAATCAATCTGGACACCAGGGAAGTCTCTCTTTGGTGACAGTACATTGTCAATTCCAATGTTATCAAAACAACAGTTAGACATGGTTTGGGGTAATTTTTCCTTGCTTTTCAGTGTGTAGCATATACTCATTTTAACTTTTTGTTATATTTTATTTCATTTTAAATTTTTATTTGTATGTATTTATGGGGTACAAGAGCTTTTTTGCTACATTGATACATTGTATCACAGAGATGTCAGGGCCTTCAGTGCACCCATCTCTGAAGCAATGCACATTGTACCCACTAAGGAACCTCCCATTATCCACCCGCTCTCCCCTTCCCACCATCTAAGTCTCCATTTTCCATCATTCCACACTCTACTTAAACGTGTATATATCATTTAGCTCCCACTTATAAGTGAGAAAATATGATGTTAGTCTTTATGCATCTGAGTTTTTTCACTTAAAATAATGGCCTTCAGTTCCATCCATGTTTCTGCAAAAGATATGATTTTATTATTATTTTATGACTCAATAGTATTTAATTGTATGTATACCACATTTTCTTTATCTAATCCTCTATTTATAGATACCTTGGTTGATTCCATATTTTCGTTATTGTGAATCACCCTGCAGTGAACATAAAAGTGTAAGTTTTTTTCTTATATATTATTTTTTTCCTCTTTGGGTAGATAGCCAGTAGTGGAATTGCTAAATTGTATGGTAGTTCCATTTTTAGCTCTTTGAGAAATCTCCATACTATTTTCCATAGAGATTGCACTAATTTACATTTCCACCAACAGCGTATAAGAGTTCCCTGTTCTCTGCATCTCAGCAAAATCTATTATTTTTTGTCTTTTTGATAAAAGCTATTTTGATTGGTGTAAGATGGTATCTCACTGTGATTTTAGTTTGCATTTTTTGACAACCAGTGGTGTTTAATATTTTTTTTATATGCTTATTGGTCATTTGTATGCCTTCTTTTAAAAATGGCTATTCATGTCCTTAGCTCACATTTTAGTGGGGTTATTTAAGGGTTTTGTTGTTGTTGTTGAATTGTTTGAATTCCTTGTAAATTCTGGGTATTAGTCACCTGTCAGATGTATAATTTGCAAATTCATTCTCCCATTCCACAGGTTGTCTGCTCACTCTGTTGATTATTCCTTATTAGCTGAGGCTGTGGTGAAGTTTTGCTGGGCACTTAGACATCAACTGAGCCAGTCTTTAGGCCCTGCTGGTGGCAGCAATATGCTGATTGTGCATGCTTATATTCCCCAGAGCAGCTTATGCTGGCACTGGTGTTAGTGGATCCTAGAGGGCCAATTCTTGGGCATCCAGGTGGTTTTCTCAGAAGCTAGTAGTGGGAGCAGTGGCCCTGTTATGTGGGCTGTTTCTCTGGGAACCCGATGTGATGTGGATAATGGCAGTAGTCATGGTGGAGCAACTCATTAGAACCTAAGCAGTTGGTGTTGTTGGTTTCTGCAATGGGTTGGGCTGGCTACTCTCCAGTTTCACAGCTGCCTGTAGCAGGGCATGGATGTTTTAAGCGTGTTTAGGAGATCTTAGTCTTCCCTGTCCCTCCCTGGCCTGTGTTGGCTGCAGTCACATTGCCTCAAACTTGGCCTGAGGGCAGGGCACAGTCCAGAGTTAAACTCTCAAAATGGTACAGAGTGTGGGCATGTGACTAGAGAGGGTAGGGCCCCTCTCAGGAAAGCAGCATGGGCAAAAAGCTGTGAGGGGTGTGGTCTGTTCCAGTGTCCATCTCACAGCAGCCTGTTGCAGGGTGGTGGGTATTATCCCAGGTATGCATAGAAGAGCCTGGTTTCCATGTCCCTTTTCAGCTGGGCAGCAGCTGCTTCCATATCTGTCCAAACTCATCATGAGGGCAGGATGCAGCCCAATGTTAAACACTCAAAATGGCACCTTGGGCCTTCAACCAGAGATGATGGGGCCCCTCCTAGGCAAACAGCATGGTCAAGAGGCTGTGCGGAGTGTGATCCACTCACATCTCAGTCTGAACAAGAGCTCATGGTAGGGTGGTGGTGACCTTGCCAGCAGTGCATGGGAACACCCCATATACCTTCTTCCTTTTTAGAGCAGCACAAAGATAACAGCTGCATCTGTAAATCCCCAGTATCTAGGCTCTCAGAATGACACCCAGGTGATGCTGCTCTAGGCTCAAATGCCTATGGGATTCACGTGGGTTCCCTTTCTTAAGATCTCTGTGTGATCTGTAGGCAGCTCTCTATGTTAGGCCCGAGGCCTGTGTGGGTCAAGGAGCTCTCTCACAGCCAAAATCATAAAAGCTTATTTCAGATTGTGGAGCCCTTGGTATTTCTTTCTTACTCTTTCTCCATGTCCAGGAGCTTCTCCTGGCTATCAGCGAGTCCCAGCTAGGCAAGATGCTATGAACCATCTCCTTAATTTTGATGCTCCTGTCACTTCTCTGGTGAATCCTAGGTTCTCTCCAAGATGATCTGTTTGAAATGTGAGTATCTGCTTACTATTCTGGTTCCTCTCCATAGAGGAGGCACACACTCCCTATGTCTGGTAGGCCATCTTGATCCCATCCTAACTCTGTTATTTTAGGATAATTTTAGACTGACAGGTGGTTTACAAAAAAAGGAATAAAGAGTTTCTTCATACTTTTCTCCAAATTTCTCCTGATATTAACATCTTACATAACCATGGTAAAATGATCAAAATGAAGAAATTAGCATTGTTATAATACTATTAACTAAATTACAGACTTTACTCAGATTACTCTGTTTTTTTCACCCTACTTGAATCTTTCTGTATCCATCCTACTAGTGGCTGACTGCATCTTGCCCAGGTGAGCTAGTGCTTTTGTATCCCTGCATCTCCTTATCTTATGGATTGGTCAGTGAGTCTGTGATCACTAATTCTACTGAATTAAAAACAAAACAAAGAAGTGCATTTTTTGTTTGCCTGAGTTTTTTCTGTTAGTTTATTTCTTTGTTTCACACTGGGATTGGCATCCTTTTCACCACAGTTCCTCCTGAATAGAAGCTGGAAGTTTATGTATTAATATATCCTTTTAATAAATTCCTGTCCTATTTTCCTCATAATTTCCTTCAGTATCTTTCAAATACGAATTCTGACTAACATGGCCCTGAGAAAAATAATACATATTTCTTAAGTATGGAATGTGAAATTTATTTTGATATAAAAAATGTTATAAGAGGATACTAGGTTTAAAATTTATAACAATCAGATAAATGTACCTGATGATAGGATGAGTAAAGAAATTGGAAATCTTGGGAAATATAAAGAGAAAACTAAATGGCAAATATTAGGCTTAAATGTGAATTAAACCTTATAATACCAAGCCAGGCCACAGTTAGGGATTTGATTCATAAGGAAGGGGCAGATTAAATTGAAACCTTGGTAGGTGAAAACAAACAAGCTGATGTTTGCACATATTAATTCTTGGACAAATAAGTTGTTATATTTATTTAATATTTAAGTAAATATTAGTGCTTAGGGAAAAAGTCATGTTCACAAATTTGAAGCTAATCACAAGGATATGATGTTGATTGGCTCATTAACGTATGAAATTCTGTCACTCACTCTATAATAGTTATTTGTTATTATATTAAATCCATGTAACAACTTTGTTGATATTATTCTAATTTTATAAACAAGTAAAGCACAGTTAGGAAACAGGCCTAAAATAATCTAGTTACAGCGTTTGTGTTCTGCACTAGTTGATCCTGAAGTTCTTGTTTTGAACATACAGTTAATGTTCATTTCATTTTGTTTAGATTCATTAAAGTAACTAGTGTGATAAGTCCATGTGAATGGTATTTCCAATAAATGTTGCAGGTCAAAATAGAGTCTGGATAAATGATAACTCAATGATCTGATATAGAAGATTGCTCATAAGTATTGTGCTACAAAAACTGATGAAAAGGCCTGAATAAAATGCAATTACTAACAAAAATAGCTTCACCGCAAAAAGTTTCCGTGTTTGTCTACCTATGACTGTATAGACAGATTTTAAGAGGTGTTGCCATGTCTACATTTGTCAATTATCATCAAATTTAAGAAAAGAGAATGAAAAAGAAAAATTAAACTATTGTACTTTGTATGCATGCTCTAATGGACACATATATATTATGCCATGAATGGATAAATATTAAGAATAAGAGGATGTAGTATTATTGCATGGATTAGTTAATGATTTTGAGAATCAATTTTTGGCTTTATATGGAGATTTTTCCTAACTATTTTATTCTAAATCAATAAATTCAACCAATCCTTTTTCTGTCTCATCATAATTGTGCCTCTGGAATCATGATGCTGCCACAAAGTGGAAATCAATATTGACCACTATGAGTTGTGGCTTATAATAGCAATGATTGTTATGAGTTGCAGTCTATTAATAATATAGAGCTTTTCATATCAAGAATATTAAGCAAATAATATGTTAAATTTCAGAACATACTTCATAGAGGAGAAAATCAATTCCAGGGATGATTGGAGTTGAATTGCAAGGCAGTTCCCTGAAGCTGAGCAGCCTATTAGAGAATGTCTGATTCAGAAAAAAGATGAGAAAGTTGAGGCAGATGAGCAGTATGCAGTAAAGAAAATCATCAGTAAGCTTTACTCTGCTGCCTAGAATATTGGTTCAACCCTAATGTTAGAGACAGAGGGAGAAAAAGATATACTGACTAAAATTTGAAAGGCAGCACCGTGGTAGGAATCTAGAGACAAGTTTTACCATAAATATTGTATAAGTAGATATTTGTCCATAAAGGTGCTATTAGTGAATTTGGGGTGTAATTTTGCAGCAGAAATAGCAGTTAGGCTGCCTTATAGCAGAATAGATTTGAGCAAATCATAATGGTAATAATGACTACATATATATCAAGAATGGGAGGTGGGGGTCTATAGTTAGGAGTGAAGAGGTTATAAAGATAGTTTAAGAATCCTGCTAACCTAATTCTATTTAAATTTTAGAGTCTAAGCATAATAACCACAACTAATCATTGGGAAAATATTCATATGACTCTAACTGGACCTAAAGAAGACTAGGACAGAAATATTTTTCTCTTCTGTGTTTCCTTTTAATAAGGGGCTGGAGGGTGGTGAAAAATTTATTTTTAAGATACTCTTCCAAGACACAGTTACCATCCTACTTTTCTCTTCCCCAGGATTTTTTCATTTCCTGTATTTTCTTACCACTAGAAGGTAGTTATTTCAAAAGAAATTAGATGCGATTTGAGTTACTGGATCTTCTTTTTTATTTTCTACTTTCTTTCAATTCACTTCATAAGCTGATGAAAAATCTTTTTATTGTTTCTGAAATCATGATGGAAATGTTACCAGGCATGAGTTAAAGTTCTCTAGATCATTGTTGGTTCTTACTGATACTTTATCACCTGCTAACATATACTGATATTTTCTGCTATAGAACTCAGCATCTAGGTGATATGTGGCGAAATGAAGTCAAAATAAAAAACATTATGCACACTGCATTCTTGGATTCTATTCTACCAATAAAATATTTATAACTGTGATTAAATGTCAGCTTTTTAAAATTTTTTAAATTTACAATGAGGCATAGTTCCTTTGTTTTTATTTTTTTTCATTTGATAAGTCCTTTCTGGATGTACTGAATAATTACAGCCATCAATGACTGTCCTCTTATACAAAAGTTTCTACTTTCAGGATATTTTTAAAAATACTTCAATGTTTTTGGATATATTGAAGAAATTGTATAATAAAGATGCATTTTTATTATATCTTATTATATCTATTAAGAAAAATACTACTATTTTACTTGTACTATGCTTTATTTTGCTGTCTTTGTGTGCAAAGAAAGTTAAAAGATATTATAGGTGGCATGTCATGGTTTTATCTTCCTGGATTTTGCTTATAGTTTTACCACCTGGATGACAAAATAGGTTTATGTTCAAAAAGGGTTTGCTATTATATTTCTCTTGCTTCTCCTAAATCAACATTTTGTTTACAGTTGCTTTTGTCTGTGCTCTTATAACGTGTTTATGGTTCTGGACTTTAGCTAGAGTCATACCAGATTGACAGAAAGCATTGTTATTAAACATGAACTTCTATGACTAGATGGACCGGTGACATTTGCATATTATGTTTTTTTCCCATTACATATCAACATTGACTTATGGATGATTTCACTGAAACTACTTTAGTAACTGAATGCGATGCCTGACAAGAGAATCTTGTGTATCAGTACACTAGAACGGTCTACCTTGAACACACTGATATTTTATTTATGCTGCACTCTCTTAGCTTCTCTAGGGAGGGTCTGTGTTTTTCTGTTCAGTTTTTAATTCTTCTATTGATTTTGGCAAGACTAAGATACTCAGCCTAAAAATAGATTTTGCTTATGACTTAATTTTTTAAGATCTTTGCACCAATCGAGAGCTAAGAACTCTTAGTTATTGGACATAAAATCAGGTAATATTACAGAAGTATGGTATGGTACAGTTACATTTAAACTTTGTGTGTATAAAGTCACATATGGGGATTATTAAATCTTGTCCCACATTCAGAGATTATGATTCACATGGTTGTGGTAAAATTTAGGAATGTAGATTTTAACATGAATTCCCAGGGGCTTTTGGTGCAGGCTGCTGGAACAGTACTTCATAGAAAGCTATCACACTGGAGTAAGCATGAGGTTATTGGGTTACTCAAATCCAGATTTAATCTTAACTTGAGGATTTTATAATATTGTAGGATTTCTGTGAGGATTAAAAGCCTGGCATAAACATTTAATAAAAGCTATTTTCCTTTCCATTAACTAGTATTTTGTTTAATTCAAGAAACACACTTTAAATAATGTAGATTGCTTAAAGAGAAGCTCCTTCCACTTAAAA